>CM067081.1:218292277-218435882 GCA_034008185.1 Gorsachius magnificus
CCCCCACCCTTGAATTTTGTACAGCTGGGTGACAGGCTGTTTGTCCACTGGGAACCCACGTGAAACACAAGCTATTGGGTCAGTCTCCAAATCTGCTAGAATAAATGCAGATTCTGCGGCAAGTTCAGTGCAGGGGCTGCCGACGGCTGGATATCAAGTGAGGGGGTGTACCTTCCTGGAGGATAGGTCACCTGGGGAAAAAGACGGCACTTGCTGTATGGAGCAGTGGTTATAGATCTGTGTAGTCCGGGGGGGATATGACAGGGATGGGGTGATTGACTCACTGGCGCTTGTCTCTTTTTGAAAGTTGGTGTATCCCTATGACTTTAGACTAACAAGAAGGAGGTAACAACTATTCTTTTTTTTTCCTAGTTTTAAAGATGCTGAGCGGCCGTGATGGGGGTTTTCTTACTGTGTGCTTTTGTTTGTTCCCAGAAAACCAATATCTGCTACTTGTCCTTCCCAGACTCCTACTCAGGTAGGTGGCATCTGTTGGCCTTGCCGGCAGCCTGCGGGGTGGCGCGTGGCCGTTACGAAAGAACTGGGTTCGCGATGGAAGGAGTGAGTCATTGCCTCTCACGCAGCAGCGGCCGGCGGGCTGTATCTTCCAGAACTGTGACAGCAAGGAGCACCCAGCCCTTAGGTCTGCACAAAGAGGCTTCTTGTCCTTTGGATTGCTCTCCAGATATAGAATCCCGCGATCTAGTGGGTGACAGGACAATTTCTTGATAAGCTTGGCAGTCATGCTTCACCCCTTCAATAAAACATTTTAAAAGGTCACCAAGCGTAGGTTCCCCGAGGTTTGCAGCTCTCGACTGTCAGCGTTTCTGTGTTTGTGAGTGAAGAGAAATAGGTGGGGAGAGGATGCCTTCGCAGCAGAGGTATTCCCAAAGCTTCTATGTCCAAGTCAGGAAGGTGGCAATAAGAAATGAGCCTGGTAATTCATCCCAGTACCCGTTTCTTTAAGACTCGTTCCTGACTCTTAGTTTTCTACGGCTTTGCCCAGCTTGGTTTTAAATGTTTTTAAGGATCTTCTTTCACCAGTTTCTCAGAGCTTAGTGAACACTTGGGCTAAATGTCCCTGTTATTAAAGTAGATTATTTACTAACAGTAATATCTTCACAACACGCGCGACAGTCTTTGCTCTTCTTCGGAGCGTGGCATCTGCAAACTGTGGGAAGGGAGAGTGTCCTCCTGCCCCCTTGCAGGCCTTAGTTCAGCACTGGTTTTTGTTGAGCAAGCTTAGCATGTTGAACTCTTTCCTCACAACTGACCTCTTCGTACACACTTGGCCCCAGCCCTTCTGCCCACCCAGTTGATGAAGCCTCTGGAGGACTTCATGCTGCTTTTTCCCTGCCATACAAAGTGTGCTTGGTGGGGGGCGAGCAGTACAGCCTGACCTGGGCGGTGCTGGCTGTGGTGCTTGGCTGGGTCATTGCTAGAACCGTTGGGCAGGGATTGTCCTTAGAATCAGTGTTTGTGGTCTTGGATTAAGGCTGGCTGTAGGTTTTTCGGTAGGGTGGGTGGGAAGTGGTGGCTGCAGCTACTCAGGATAGACGATACTGGCCAATGCCTTTAAGTTTCCCAGCAATGGCCTGGCAAGGTTTAGCTTAACGATACCAGTTCTTGTGTTTGACTACATATCCGTCCTTGTCTTGCACTGGAATTTTGGGGTTTCTTTATGCCGTTACGCTCCACTTCGTTTTCAAGTTTGGAGTTTCTTGTAAATCAGCATCCCTGGTTTTGTCAGCCTTTCAGATTTAAGCAATTTCCAGCTTCCTCTTTCCTGTTACTTCTTCCTGAGCGTTTTTGATCTTCTGTGTCTCAGGTGGCCTGGGGATACTCAGTTTAGCTTCCGCCTTCGTCAGTCTGGGGGGCAGAGGACCGCGCATTACGAGGACGATGGCGAGTACAACAGAGAAGCACCCCTGACGCTGCAGGTCAGTTTTATTTCAGCACACTACTTACTCCTGCTAAGCAAACTGTAGTGTTATTGGGGTGAAAGCCAAATATGCTTTTGATTTGATTTCTGTGCATAAAGTACTCCTCCTCTGGCCACAGGAATAGTCAGAAAAGGAGAAGGTTTTTGGCACAGGGACTTACTTCCACATTAATACTCATAGAGGGCCGTGTTGAGAATCCCAGCTACTTTGAGAGGTGGAACTGAATCAGGCACCCCAGATTAGAGCGATGGTCATGTCTAGCTACAGCGAAAAGATAAACGCTGGCCCACAGGTGACATCCAACAGAGTGCACGGTTACCTGCGCACGTTACCATGGGCAAGACAAGGAGATCCTCATCTGTGGTAAATGAGATGTTTGCCTCTTGTGCTGAGGGATGGCAGTTCTTTTCATTTATTGCATTTATAAAAACATCTGGAATAACCTGAACAAGCTGGAGAGGTGGGGTCATGTGAACCTCATGGCGTTCAACAAGGCCAAGTGCAAGGTCCTGCCCCTGGGTCGGGGAACCCCCGGTATCCATAGAGGCTGGGGGAAGAGAGGATGGAGAGCAGCCCTGCCCAGAGGGACCTGGGGGCCCTGATGGGTGAAAAGCTGGCCAGGAGCCGGCCATGGCGCTGGCAGCCCAGAAGCCAACCCTGCCCTGGGCTGCATCAGGAGAAGCGTGGCCAGCGTGGAGGGAGGGGATTGTGCCCCTCTGCTCTGCTCTGGGGAGACCTCCCCTGGAGCCCTGCGTCCAGCTCGGGAGCCCTCAGCACCAGGAGGACATGGAGCTGTTGGAGCGGGGCCAGGGGAGGGCTACTAAAATGCTCCGAGGGGCTACTAAAATGCTGCGAGGGCTGGAGCCCCTCTGCTCTGAGGCCAGGCTGGGAGAGTTGGAGGTGTTCAGCCTGGAGCAGAGGAGGCTGCGGGCAGAGCTGAGTGCGGCCGCTCAGGGCTTCAAGGGGGCCCAGAGGAAAGGGGGGGACAAGCTTTTTAGTAGGGCCAGCTGGGACAGGACAAGGGGGGATGGCTTGAAACTGAAGCAGGGCAGGTTTAGGCTGGATCTAAGGCAGAAATTCTTTCCAGGGAGGGGGGTGAAAGCCTGGCAGGGGTTGCCCCGAGAGGGGGTGGAGGCCCCATCCCTGGGACCATTCCAGGCCAGGTTGGCCGGGGCTGTGAGCAACCTGATGTGGTTCAAGGTGTCCCTGCTGCTGCAGGGGGGTTGGGCTGGGTGACATCTGGGGGTCCCTTCCCACCCAAACCATTCCATGATTCTATGAATTGGCATGCTGCAGATGCACGCTTTGGCTTGCTGTATGTGGTCTGGTTTAACCATGCCCAAGCGCTGACATCGGGAGGGTCTGTGAGTCTGGGTTTTTCCATTGGTGAACTGTCTGTCCGTTTCCTGCAGAGAAGGGATGTTCTGTTGAGCAGATGGCCATCAGATCAACTTGTCCTCTTCTGCTTTCTCATTTGAGATGATGCTTCCTGTGCATGTGCCTTTAAGACTTGTGCAATCTTTTTGTGATACGCTTTTGTGATGTGCAGTCCAGCAATGGATTGCCGGTCTGAGAAGGGAGTAGGAGAATTTCTTTTCCTAAATTCTGGTCTAGAGATTTTTCAGCTTGCATGCATTGTTACAGCTTTGTAGCAGTCAGACACTGCCTCACAGCTTCACCTTGCTTTGAAGAAGTAAGGGAAGTAAAACTGTCGAAATATTGGGTTTGGGAAGAGAAAGGTGCCTTAAACTGTGGGCCCTGTCGGGCTTCAAAAATTATATTAAGGATAACTGATAACTGTCCTTCCTCCGTGATGTCTGTGGGAATGTAGAAGGCATAGCGTGTTTGAGATGGTCCCTGGCAATTTGTATTACATGTGTTCGTTTTCATGGATGCCTCGAAGGAAGCATCATCCAGCTTCGTGCTTCATCCTGAGCAAAGTTTGGCTGCCTTAAATGCCCGACTAAAGAGGAATGCAACGGGTACAGTGAGGACTTTTCCTCTGAAGAAGATGATGTAGAGGACGTTTCCTCCTCCCAGAAGATGATGTAGAGGACGTTTCCTCCTCCCAGAAGATGATGTAGAGGACATTTCCTCTGAAGAAGATGATGTAGAGGACATTTCCTCTGAAGAAGATGATGTAGAGGACGTTTCCTCCTCCCAGAAGATGATGTAGAGGACGTTTCCTCCTCCCAGAAGATGATGTAGAGGACGTTTCCTCCTCCCAGAAGATGATGTAGAGGACGTTTCCTCCTCCCAGAAGATGATGTAGAGGACGTTTCCTCCTCCCAGAAGATGATGTAGAGGACGTTTCCTCCTCCCAGAAGATGATGTAGAGGACGTTTCCTCCTCCCAGAAGATGATGTAGAGGACGTTTCCTCCTCCCAGAAGATGATGTAGAGGACGTTTCCTCCTCCCAGAAGATGATGTAGAGGACGTTTCCTCCGAAGAAGATGATGTAGAGGACGTTTCCTCCTCCCAGAAGATGACGTATTCCTTCCTCAACAACACGTTATCTTCTAGCTGGCAAAGACAGTCAGAGCACATCAGTGGCAGCTGAGATGAGCTCAGTGGGTTGGCTCCGCTGGTCCTATTAGTGGAAACCTCAATTAACTCTTTAGGTGATGGCCCAGCAGGTGCTGCAGGAAGGGGCTAGTGAAAGGTGCTACCTGGAGGCTGTCATTTTTTATGAATATAGTTTGTGTCTCCTCTCTACCTTCCCATTTGGTAAACTCTGCCCGACAGCCGAGCATGGATAACTTGGGTAAACAGGGGGGAGTGCTGCGATCGTCTCCTAGCAGGAGCGAGGTGCGTTGTTTGGTCAGGGCCTGGAAGGCGTTGGGCGATAGCAGTAAGCGGTTTCTCAATAACAGCGCTGTTGGTCTCTCTTGCAGCGGGAGTCAGCTCATTACTTCGGTTACGTGTACTTCAGGCAAGTCAAGGACAGCTCCATGAAGAGGGGTTATTTTCAGAAGGTGAGTACTGAAACCAGATAGCTTGCTACTCTCCACTGGTACGTAGCTGTAAAAAGGCACCTCTCCATAGCTGTAAAATAGCACCACTTCCTACGTGACACCCACGCTGTTTCTGCAGGAAACAGCAAAGGTCAGGGAGAACGGGAATACGAGGAAAGTGTAATTCCAAACAAACCTGGATGCGGTTGCCATGGTGTGTTAATCACATGAGCAGTGACCTGCTGGCTGAATCATGAGATCCCAAAGCGCTCCAACATTTGCTCAGTATGTACTCTAGTGTCACAGGCAGCGAGAGGATGTGCTTCGCTGTCGCAGTCCGTGCTAGTTAGACCTGAACCCTACTCTTAGCAGCACTTTTATCGTTCCTCTTCCTAGTAGCCATCTGGGAATGGGTTTCCTGCTGGGCTAATTGCTTCTAGCCAGCAGCAGTGGCACTGCTGGTACCTCACCAACCTTGTCTCTTATCACAAGTTCCTTTGACACTGGAAAAAATAATATAATCTGCATGTTTATTTCAGCATAAATATGCAAAGTGCTTTGTATTATTCAGACAGTTACGGTCACCGCCTGAAAGAGAGTGACGTTTCAGATGACTTCTAGTGAAGGAAAATATTTTACTTTGATCCCAAGATCTGTTTTTCTCCATGGAATTACTCTTTCAGTAGTGCTTTTTCACATCAAAAGGTAAAGCGCCATCCTCTCAAACAAGGGTCCTGCCCTGGGGTCACCACAACCCCAGGCAGCGCTCCAGGCGTGGGGCAGAGGGGCTGGAAAGCTGCCCGGCGGAAAAGGCCCCGGGGGGTTGGTGGAGAGGGGGCTGGAGAGGAGCCAGCAGGGTGCCCAGGTGGCCAAGGGGCCCAGCGGCATCCTGGCTTGTGTCAGGAGTGGTGTGGCCAGCAGGAGCAGGGCAGGGACCGTGCCCCTGTGCTGGGCACTGGGGGGGCCGGCCCTCGAGTGCTGGGGTCAGGGTTGGGCCCCTCCCTCCCCGAAGGCCCTGGGGGGGCTGGAGCGTGTCCAGGGGGGGGGGGCCCCGGGGGGGGGGGGGGGTCAGGGGGGGGGGGCCCGGGGAACAATTCCTTCCCCCAAGGGCTGTCAGGGGCTGGAAGGGGCTGCCCAGGGAAGGGGTCGAGTCCCCAGCCCTGGGGGGATTGAACAGCCGGGCAGAGGCGGTGCTGAGGGCCAGGGTTTGGGGGTGGGATGGCAGGGGTAGGGGGGCGGTTGGGCTGGGGGAGCTGCAAGGGCTTTGCCAACCCAAATGATTCTGGGATTCTATGAAATGGACTTTGAATACCTGCTCTGCCAAGAGCAGCACTTCCCAGTAGGTCGGGCTGGTAACGCGCTGGAAGATGGGGACACTGTTCTGCCCCAGCGGTCACTCAGCCTGCTGCGCTTTCCCTCCTCCACCGCCAGGCAGTGACAGGGAGTTTCTTTCAAAGAGATGTGCTAATGCAGACATGAGTTTCTTCATCTCCGCTAAACCAGGGCATTGATCACTCAAAAAGTTGGAGCATTAGAGAAACTGGGCAGGGCAGGGATCTGCTGAACAGATATTTATACCAGGCTATAGGTATACCTAAATATACCTATTTATACCAGGCTAATGTGCTTGCTCTTTGGTAGGCTTAGAAAAGTAGTGGGCACATTGGATTCCTCAGTGAAGTACACTGTCACACTCAGATGGGGTTTTTTTATTTCAAATGGCAAAGGTTTGGGTTGGGAAGGAAGTGTTTAAATGACTATTGCAGAAATTTTCACTGCATCCTCATTAATGTATTCATTAATGACTAGAGGAAGAGAATAATCAGCCTAGTACTGAAAACCCCCAGTGGGTGGGTTGGAAAAGTTGTAAAAAATAGCAAGGCGACTAAAATGCTCCGAGGGCTGGAGCCCCTCTGCTCTGGGGCCAGGCTGGGAGAGTTGGGGGTGCTCAGCCTGGAGCAGAGGAGGCTGCGGGCAGAGCTGAGTGCGGCCGCTCAGGGCTTCAAGGGGGCCCAGAGGAAAGGGGGGGACAAGCTTTTTAGCAGGGCCAGCTGGGACAGGACAAGGGGGGTGGCTTTAAATTAAACCAGGTGAGGTTTAGGCTGGATCTAAGGCAGAAATTCTTTCCAGGGAGGGTGGTGAAAGCCTGGCAGGGGTTGCCCCGAGAGGGGGTGGAGGCCCCATCCCTGGGACCATTCCAGGCCAGGTTGGCCGGGGCTGTGAGCAACCTGATGTGGTTCAAGGTGTCCCTGCTGCTGCAGGGGGGTTGGGCTGGGTGACCTCTGGGGGTCCCTTCCCACCCAAACCATTCCATGATTCTATGATTTCATAAAGAAGCGTTAGAAAGAAGCCAAAAGAACAACAAAAGGCATCGCTGGCAACAAACTGGCATTATTTCAAGTTACTTTGTTTCTTCCCCAGAATTCATTTACTCTGTTTATCTCCCTAATCTCAGTTTCAGTGGTCTGCTCCTTTGCAGTTCTCTGTCTGAAACGGTCGTTTTGGGAGCTTTGAACCTATCGGCAATTTGGGTTTGCTTTTCCTCCAGATGATCTTTTGCTAAGTCACAACCTCAGCCCTCCTCGCTGCGGAGGCTCCCTGGTAGATGCTGCCGGCTGTGCTTATTCATCAGGCAAAAACCTCCTTGCCTGTGTGGATACCCAGGGTCTCCCAGAGCCTGAGGGTTCCGCAGCCGGGCCGCTAGCAAGGATTCCACCCGTAAAAGTGCTGCTTTTGTGCTCTTTTATGGTTTTGATGCTGGTTTTTAAGTGTAGCCCTCTAGTAAGCAGTGTAAGTACGTGCAGTGCTAGAAGTGATCACGTCGGGGGGGCTCTGACTCCTAACTCTGCCTTCTTTCAGTCTTTGGTGCTGGTGTCACGCCTTCCGTATGTGAACCTGTTCCAGTCATTGCTGCAGCTGATTGCTCCGGAATACTTTGACAAGCTGGAGCCGTGCCTGGAGGCAGGTGAGCCGTCAGCTCTGGGAGGGAGGGTTTTGAAATCTTTTTGTCAGGAGGTTCCTGGAAGACAGCTGAACTGTTCCAAATGAGTTCATTCCGGAACAAATTCCAGCAGGGAAAAACTTTGATCCAAGTGGTTGGCTTGTCAAAATTATAAACAGCTGTAAAGGATGCGTTAGTGGGCAAAGTCTGACACGCTTAATAGATGATGCTGTCAGTTTTGTGTACGGTGGATTCCCAGCGAGAGGAAAAAACTGCTAATGCTGCATCTCTGGCTGAGTCTTTATTCACTGTTCAACCTAATCGTGATTTATCGGCAGTGCAGCGCTGCTGGGCCTGCACTGGAAACAGTGGTACAGACCTAGGTCTGGTGTCTGCCCTAAACTTGCACAGTTATTTGATGCAGTGTTTGTTTGCAGCTAGCCAGGGGGACACGTGAACCGGGAACGAGCGATAATTAAATTGGCAGAACTCATAGGACCAGCTGAATTAGCTGTGTCGGCCTGCAGTTAAACTTTTCTCTTTACCTGTGTCCTTGCAGTGTGCAATGAGATTGATCAGTGGCCGCCTCCTGTGCCGGGACAGACCCTGAACCTTCCCGTGATGGGAGTCGTCATTCAGGTACTCGTTGGTGCTGATCTGCGCTCAGCGGCAGGCTGGGGCAAACTGGGAAGTGGAATGTGTGTTCCCTTCTCTTCTGGATGTTAAAATTGCTGTCCGCTCTAGACTGTTGCTTTTATCCCTAACCTCTGTACAGTTGGAACTGGTACTTGAGGGAGCTTTCTCACGTGGGTGGTTGTGAGGGAAGAAGGCAAAGCGTGCGTGCATGCCGATCGCATCGCCCTGGGTAATGTCTGTTCTTATGTGTGATCTAGGTGAGGATCCCGTCGAGGGTGGATAAGCCAGGATCAAGCCCAGTGAAGCAGTTCAACCAAGAGGTGAGATGAAGTGTGTATGGCGTGACACCAGCCAGTGATGAGCAGATTCTATACTACTAAGGAAGGAGGGTGGAGAAGCACTGGAACTCCATCAGCCTTGTCCTGTTTGAAGCCACGTTGGCCTGGGATGAATGTGGTTTAAGCTACCCATCTGGTTCAAAAGGCACGCTGCCATGCCTGTGTCTTTCAAAACAGGGCTCCCTGCATGGAATTTGTGTGCTTCAAGTTACATATATGCGTTGTTCCCTCAGTTTGTGTTCACCTTGCCTTTCCTGGGAACTCAGGCATGGGTGGGTCTCCCCAAGACCCTGCCTTAGTCGTCTGTGTTGGTTTGTAGCATTTGCTGGCTGAGCATCTTTACTGCTTTTATTCAACTTTTATTTCAATTCTTGTTTATTTGATTTTTTTTTCTCCTCTTTTTCTCTCTTTGGAATAATGTTGTCATATTTCACAACTTCTGGTACCCGTATCACCAACCCTTAGTGTCTCTGTCTGTACCTTAAGCTCTGCCTTGCACAAGAGGAAACTCTAGAAAATAAAGGAGCAGACACAGGAAGTCTTTCACATCTTGAGAAGAAGGGATTCTTGGCTGTCTTCTAGCCAAGGAAATTCATTTGGACCTTGAATGCTCCATCCAGATCCGTTCCTGGCTCATATCTCTAAGCATTAACCTTGTTCTCTTCTCTTTATGCTTATCGTAGAGGGAGCTCCTTCGGGACTGATGCGGTCAGTTTAGCTGCCATTTCAGTCAGGACACTTCCATTTACTAACATTTTTGGATTTGTTTGGATTTTTTTCCTTCCTCATTTAGAATCTGTTACCAGCTCCACTGGTTCTCCCCAGTATTCATGAACTGGATCTTTTCAGGTGAGAGCCAGCACCCCTGTAACCCTCTCCTCTCCTCATCCCTGCTTTCCCCTCTCCCTGCTCAGAGTATCCTCTAAATCAGAGGTGTAGTGAAGATGTCAAATGAGGAATCAAAAATGACTGCTTTGCGGAGTGTCATTTAGAATACTGGGCTTGCAGAGCTCGGGCAGTGTTCAAACCCCCGTATCCTGGTTAGAGGAGGGTTTCTTCCCTTGTCCTCAGCTGGTGATCAGCTTGATCCGTGAAGCGTGCCCGTTGCCTGAACCAAACTGTTGCGCATTGTAGGTGCTGTTCTGACAGATGCGCATCTGCTGTAGTCCACGTGCGTTTTACTTTGCTTGGATGAAAAGACGTCCCGAGAGCAATGTGGTCAGCAGGTTGCTATACGTTGCTTAAAGCATTTCCTTTAAACATCTACAAAATGGTTGAGCAACAGCATGTGTAAGGACACATGGCATTCTGTTGTGGGATACTAAAAACCAACCCTAGATTTCCAATTCCCAGATAGAAGCACATCTGGATAGGCTTATATGTGATAACTGTGCCTGGTCTTTTCTGAACTGCGTTTCTAACCTCATTCTTCCTTCCTAACAGATGTTTCCAGCCAGTGCTAATTCATATCCAGATGTTATGGGAGCTGATGTTACTGGGAGAGCCAATTGTTGTAATGGCACCATCCCCTACAGTTTCTTCAGAAATGGTTCTGGCACTTACCAGGTAATGCCTTCAAATTCACAGAATCCCAGCCTGGCCGGGGCTGGCAGGGCCCTCGGGAGCTCCCCCAGTGCCACCCCCCTGCCCAAGCAGGCTCACCCAGAGCAGGGGGCACAGGACAGCGGCCAGGCGGGGGTTGAAGATCTCCAGAGAAGGAGACTCCACAGCCCCCCTGGGCAGCCTGGGCCAGGGCTCGGGCACCCTCACAGGCAACAAGTTCTTCCTCCCGTTCAACTGGAACCTCTTCTGCTTCAGGTTGTGCCCATGGCCCCTTGGCCTGGCGCTGGGCACCACTGGGAAGAGCCTGGCTCCGTCCTGGTGACCCCCACCCTGGAGATCTTTGTAGGTGGTGATGAGATCCCCTCGCAGCCTTCTCTTCTCCAGGCTGAACAAGCCCAGCTCCCTCAGCCTTTCCTCACAGGGGAGATGCTCCAGCCCCCTAATTATCTTAGGGGCTGAGATTCTGAGATACAGGTAACTACAATAATAAATTCTGGCAGTTTTTCTCTTTCAGATCCACTCTTCTGCCGAGTCATTTGTTGTAGATTTGGGTCGCCTATGAAAGCACGTAGGACAAATAGCATAGCAAGAGTCTTGCTCCTGTTCCACCAATGGTAGAGAGGAGTAAAAGTGACTCTCCCATGTGGGGAGACCTGATGGCTCATAGCCCTGAGGAACTTTGCCTCCCCAGCTTTGAACTCTGCTTCAGCGGAAAAAAAAAAGCTGGGAACTCCTCCAAAGTGTTAACCTCTGGCAGGACAAAACACTGCTCTAGGATGTAAACCTGATGTAAACGCAGGTTCCTGCTCTGTGAAGTTTATACGGCAACTGTTCTGTCTGTCGTTGCAGCTGCCTTGCTCCTCTGAGGTACTGTTGTGACTACCGCCCCTATTTTACCATCCACGACAGTGAATTTAAAGAGTATACCACCAGGACACAAGCTCCGTGAGTAGCCAGTAGACCCTTGCTACCCACTTGCCACTGGCTGTGTGACAGAAACCCTGAGGTTAGCATGGGTCTGCTTTTTTTTTCCCCCCTCTTTCTAGGCCGAACATTGTTGTGGGAGTCACAAACCCTTTCTTTATCAAAACTCTCCAGCACTGGCCGCACATTCTTCGGGTCGGGGAGCTCAGAATGTCAGGTAAGGGTGGAAGCGATGTCCTGATGTGCTGGTAGACCTTGTCAGAGGCTGGTAGTGTGCCGACAGTTGCAGTGCTAGCCAGCATCTTACCCATCCCCATTCCTGTGGGAGCTGAGAAAGCCGAGGGAAGCCTGGACTCTGGCTCAGGTGATGCGCAGGATGAGCGCAAACCATGGTGAAGACAAACCATTGAGGGGAAAACTTGCTGTGGGTTTTTTTCCTGAAGCCTTAAGAAAAGGAGACGTCCTTCCTGGGCAGGACAGAGAAAATTATTGCATAGAGCAGAAGAGAGAGGCGGGGAGAGAGACCCTGGTTATCATCTGTGAAGCCAAGGAAACCCCTAGGTTGAGGAGTGGGGTTTTTTTGCGGTGCCTCCTTAACGCGTTCCTGTTCCGAGACTTTAGCAGGAAGGTTAGCCGATGAGAAGGCTGATGTGAGGGTGGGGTTAAGGGAGGATATGATTTTTGGATGTACAAGTGTAGGACTGCATGTTCTTGAGTGCAAAGTCTCCCATGTGCGTGCTGGGGCTGCGAGGGTAGATGGAGAGCCTGGAGTAGTCATCTGATGCCTTTCCACAGGAGACCTGCCCAAGCAAGTCAAGGTGAAAAAGCTAGCTAAACTAAAAACTCTAGACACGAAGCCAGGTAAGTCCTCTTGGCAGACACAGTTTGATTTTATTTACCCTCCCATGTGGGGGATTTTGCAGGCGTGTGAACATGGCATGCGTTATTCTTTGTACCTCAACAAACGGACGTTTTGGTGTTACCATCTCCTCACGGTTCTCTGTGGTGGCATCCCCCATCCGATACAGAAAAACCATGTGTCCCATGGAACAAATTATTTCAGATTCGGGAGAACTTCTGGTTTTCTTGATTTTATTTGATACATCATACCCGCTTTTTAGATGCGGTGGAAGTCAAAGGAACCTGCTTACCTGGATAACGCTGTCTGTCACTTAACGGCTCAGCTCAGGCCTAGCCATGAGCTGACTCTGCTAAGTGATCTCACCGTAAGCTTAGCATAGGAAGGTCTTTGAGGTGGTTCAGCGTCCTTTAATCCTGCTGTGAATACTGCCTGCATTAGGAATTTTGTAATTTTTGTAATGATTTTTTAGTAATTTTTGTAATTATACACACACACATGTGGCTGCCAGGGTTTGTGCTAGGAATTTTAAGTTCTGTTATCCCCGTGCTATATAACGTTATCCCTGCAATATAACGTTATCCCTGCGATACAGCGTTATCCCTGCGATACAGCGTTATCCCTGCGATATAGCATTATCCCTGCGATATAACATTATCCCTGCGATATAGCGTTATCCCTGCAATATATAATCTAAAGCCTCCTCTACATACATGGGGAAGTCTTGGTTTTAACTTCTGTTTTTTCATTTTGGTTTTTTTTTTGTCAATCTAGGAATCTATACTTCTTATAAAACATTTCTTCACAAGGACAAAACCCTGATAAAAAGATTACTAAAGGTAAGCAGTTCCTACTCCATCCTACAGCCTGTACGCCGTTACGGGAAAACCATTAACAGCTTGGTTTAAACAGACAAAAGCTCTCCGTAAGGAACAGAGTTTTTACAGTGTGTAAGGATTTAGTCAAGTATGCCTGGACATGTTTATCATGCTGGTTTGAAAATCTTGCGCTTAATATTATGGATTAAATGCTGGCGCTAATGATAACCTAAGTGAGAACATTTGTTATCCAAAAGAGTCTGAAAGAAGAGGTTCTGTGGAGGGAATGTGAGCGGAACGTTCAGCTGGCAGCTGGGTGGTTCAGTTTTCCAGACCTGTAGCCGTGGTGGTTGCAAATTCTGCGTCTGTCTGCGCAATAGAGAACAGCACCTGTGTGAACGCGCTCCTTGTGCTTGCAGGGGATTCAGCGGAAACGCCCGTCTGAAGTCCAGAGTGCCCTTCTGAGGCGTCACCTCCTGGAGCTCACCCAGAGTTTCATTATTCCCCTGGTGAGTTGAGCAGAGACTTGTCAGCGTGGCGGAAAGGGGAGGGGAGGTGAAGCGGAGATGCCCGAGTGACAAGTTTGCACTTGCCCTCTCCTATTCACCCGTAGCTGAGCATCTGCAGTAGGTTCAGGATGAGGCACTCTGTAGAGATCTTCTACCCCATGGAAAGCAACTGAACATCCCTTGGACGCACGCTTCAGTATTAGCATAGGAGTCTGCAGGTTGGGCATTCGGCGCGCTGTGGGTTAAGGCAGAGCGTTGTTTCCTGCGGTGTAGGGGTAGCTGTTCCAGGTTATTTGACTAATGGCAGCTCTTTGCTCTTTTCAACAGGTAGTCAAAGCAGAGATATAGGGGAGGGACGGGAGCCAAAACATTCCTCTTCCCCTCTAACACTGGAATCAAACCCATTGCCGGTGTGAAACCTTCCCTTCTGGCTTTGGAAAGCTTTGCTCTAGAGCTTAAGAGGCCTGATCACCACCCTTGGGCAGGTTTTAGCTTTTGAGGCCTTCCCTGTCTGGTCCCACTAGAAAGCTGCTGGTGCTTTTTTTGGTGACCGTCCAGCTGGCCAAGTTTGGCTCCTCCACTTTCTTTCCTACATCATCTTAGGGGGTGGTACCTGGAAGGACGGAGCATCTTCTCCGATGCTGGTCCCTCCTGCCAACTTCTTCCCACCTGAGCTTTTCTCACATGGCATGCTTAGGATTCTTGTAGCCCAGTTTTGTGACCTGGCCCCTGGTGGGAACCAAGCTGGAACACTTTGGCTCATGTAAAATGCAACTGTGGAGAAGAAAACCAGAGTAGGGGGCTGTTGATGGGGCCTGTGCTCCACTGGAGAAGACCATCACACTCCGTGACCACACAGGAGGCTCCTCGATTGTTGTAACTTTTTTTAATTATTATTTTTAAATTTCTTCTTAGGAGCATTATATTGCAAGTCTGATGCCCCTGCAGCGGGCCATTACTCCATGGAAGGTATGTTCAATTTTCCAGTTGCTTCTGCTTTCCTTTGACTGTGGGGGTTGGGAATAGTTATTCCACGTGCTGATCGCATACTCTGATACGGTGTGTGAACTTCCCTCGTTGAAGGAAGAGGGTTATTACTCCTTTAAAAAAAAATAATTTGAAACAAACATGGGGCAGATGCTTCCTGTTTTGCAGTCAGCTCAGCGATTGCGAATCTAATTTACATTTTATTAGCCCGTCTGGGTAAGATGTTTGTGCATTTTTCTGTTTTTGTAGTTCTCGAGTCTGCCTTGTGCAGCCTCTTCCCCCTTCTGTATTTATACAGACATCATCTGCCCCCTGGTTTCTTTTGGGCGCCGTGCAATATGGTCTTTCTGTTGTGCAGAATCCTCCGCAGATTCGTCCTTTCCGCCAGGAAGATTTCATGAAGACCCTTGAGCATGCTGGTCCCCAGCTCACCTGTGTTCTTAAGGGTGACTGGTTAGGCCTCTACAGGTGAGATTTTGGTAATCGCTTGCCTTATCCCCTTAGCAGCTGGTGCAAGCTGTAAAGAACATCAAACCCTGTATTAAAATTGGGAGCAAAAAGGGAGTTTCAGGACAGAGAGGGTCACCTGAAAAACTCACGCCTGTGAAGAACTGATGAACGGATAATGGGTGGGAAGAGAAAACACAGGGCAGAATCAACCCCGTGGCTTACGTAGTCTCCTAAATGAGTAGGTACAGTCGGGTTTAGAAGCTGCCACCTCTCCGCCTTCAGGAACTTGGTTTAAGTCCTCGCTGCTGGAGAAGAAGGGGACTCATCTCTGACATCAGCGGTGTCATTCATTGTCCTCCAGGGAATCTTTCTGAAGTGTCTGGTGCTGGGCTGGTGGGGTGTAAAGGCTCGTAGGTCTTCATCCAGCCCTGGTGTTGCGTGTTTGTACAGCGTTCAGGACAACGGCCGTTTCATTTTTACTGCGTGATGGCTGCACTCTTGGAACACAGAAGGACGGAGTTTCTTCAGGGTAGAATCTAAGAGAGCATGCAGGAGGGTCCGTCCATGGTTGTCGTGAAGGATAACTAGTTATGAATGGGATGGAGAAGACACTTATCACAGTATGTGTAGGGAAAATCCAGAGATCGGATACCCAAGGGGAAGGAAAATGGGAGATGTATGGATATGGAGAAGGGAAAAAATTCCAGACATGAGCAGAGACAACAATCATGGATGAGTGTGTTTTGGTGCTGTGATAGAGTTTGTACCACTTTGTGCTTTAAAGTATTTAGCAGAAACCATGCAGCTCCACTCCTTATGGTGCTGGTGTGGTAGACAGAGTTAATCTTGCTTATCTGATATTTTGAAAAATAGAAACAAACAACAAGTGGGTTCAAGAAACTGGTTGAGGTTTGCAGGCAACTGATGGGCATGCAAGAGTTCACACGTTCCGGGGTTCTTCACCGCTTGAGGTTTTGTGCATATGCTATTCCTTGTGTTCCTAAGTCAAACCCTTAATTAAAAAATAAGTCCGTGGGTGTCACAGTGGCACCTTGAGATGCTGGTGGGGGTTAGGACTCCGCTGAGCTGGGCAGAGCGCGCGAGAGCAAGGCTCCTGGGGGTCGCAAAAAGAGACCGCAAGCACCAGCTGAGCTCCACCGGTGAAGCGCTCTCTGCGGGCAGCCTGAGGGGGTAGCTTGGAGAGGCACCGGGTCGCTCTTAATAGAGGAGAGCGCCGAAATACGGCGCCTGAGGTGTCCCCACTGCCGGTGAAGGAGTCGCAGAGAGCGCGGTGCTGAAGTGGCTGTTACTCGGCTCCACGCGGCACCTTGAACCTCCTTGTCCTTTTCTCTCTCTGCTGCCACAACCCTTGTCTTTCAGCTGGTGGCTTTTCAATCCCGTTTTGGATGTGAGCGGAAGCTCTGTAACGCTCCGAGATAAAAGCAGGGATTGTGCTGCCCCCTGGTCGTTCTCCTGCATCGCTCAGTACAGCGGAGGTTTGTTGGAGAGGTGTAAATTGCTCGCCCTTTGACGTAGCCCGGCTGATACCCTGTCTATGAAGGAGTCCCCAGTTATACAGGACTGGATCCATGCTAGCAAACGGTTGAAAGCTTTAAATACCAGGAAGGGAGAGGAATTAAGCAAGATAGCGCAGGGGAATGTGCATTTCCTCCCATCTTGAGCCATCCCAGCTATCGTAACTCCAAAGGAAAAAAGGGGCCAAAATCAGGCTACAGGGGGGGCAAAGAGCACCACTGCTTGCGTTGGCGGAGGCCTGAGCTGGTGCAGAGGGAGGTCTGAGAGGGGCAGGGCTGCCCCTCTCCTTGGTGACGAGCTGCTAAAGCTGCTCAGCTGTATCACGTTAATGCCTGATGGAAGAGAAGCCTTGGGAGTAGACAAGATAGGAGAAGAGGGGACGAGGGGGAATGGTTTGAAGTTGCACCAGGGCAGGTTTAGGTTGGACATTAGGAAAAACTTCTTCACCGAGAGGCTCTGGAATGGGCTGCCCAGGGAGGTGGTGGAGTCCCCATCCCTGGAGGGATTTAAAAGAAGGATGGATGAGGTGCTGAGGGACAGGGTTTAGTGGTGGGATGGCAGGGTTGGGTTAAGGGTTGGACTCGATCTTAAAGGGCTTTTCCAACCAAAGTGATTCTATGATTCTAAGATTCTATGAAGAGCGGTTTAGCTCATAAGGGGTTCCCACCCCTGATGACAGCGTGGATCAGAACGTCTTTTCCTCTCACATCTGGGTCTGCTGCAGTAGGAAGGGGAATCTGTGTGCAGTGGAGCCAGCGTGCTTCTCCGGATCCCCCGCTGCCCCCTTCTCAGTGTCGCCTCTCCTCCCGCAGGCGTTTCTTCAAGTCTCCCAACTTCGATGGCTGGTACCGTCAGAGGCACAAGGAAATGACCCAGAAGCTGGAGGCCCTTCACTTGGAGGCCATCTGTGAAGCGGTATGTCCCAGCTCCAGGTATTCAAACCAACACCAGACTTCTCGGGCCCGAAACCTGGGAGCTGAGGGCGCTGCTGCCTTGAACACGTGTTGGCGCATCTCGATTCTGCGCCGATGGATGGGGGACGGTGCTTTGTGCCCGTGGGAATCACAGCTCTGCCTCATGGCTCTCAGTGCACAGGAACAGCAGCGGGGGGGACACGAGAGGACGAGCAGCTCAGCTCCCCTGCTTTCTTAGCCAGTGCAGGTCCTGCTCTGGCTGCTTCTATCGCCTATTTTTCATTCATCGGGCCCTTCCCAAGCCAACAGAGCGCCAGGCTGGAAGCATCATCTGTTTCTGGCTTCCTTAATGCCCAATGAAAATAGGTAGGGTTTTCAGCAGTGGCTGCGGGTACAATTTGGTAGGCTGAGCAGCTGCTGGGGTACCCCAGGAGCTCTGGCGTCCTACCCAGGTGCATCTCCAGCCGCAGCGCTGGCTTCGCTGTTCAGCAGCGCAGGTCCTCGCTGTGGGGAATGCCAAAGCCGTCTCCTTTTTTAACAGGCCCGACGCTGGCAAATAGGTTTCAATTCTGAGCACAGCACAAGATTCACAGTGCTGGCCAGAGGAGGGGAGCCCCGCACTGCCTGCGTATTGCTGCTTCTTGCCTTGATTCTTCTCTTGCAGGCAAGAGCTCGATGCTGTCGTGGTCAGAAAAGTGGGGAGAGCTCTGTCGTGCTCATTTAGGCTTAAGCGCTGTGAGCAAGAGGATGAGAAACCTCCTCCTCGCTTTTGTTTCAGGCTTTGCTTGGGGGTATCGCTTTGAGAAAAGCTTCTGTAAAGAACTGTCCCTGAAGCAAGCTGTTCTTTCTCTTTAGAACATTGTGGCCTGGATGAAGGACAAGTCTGAGGTGGAGATTGTAGACCTGGTGCTAAAACTTCGCGAGAAGCTGGTAAGTTTTCCTCCCTTCTCCCTGCACTCGTTCCTTCCAGTCCGTACGTCTGGCAGGGAGAGACCAGGGACGTGGCTCACACTTGTGGCTTAGAGAACTTTGTTCTCGCTCCCTGATTTGGGCAACAATCGTGAAACTTTAGTGTTCTGTGTCAAAAAGGATTCAAAATTCTGTCTCTCTTCATCTCCCTGGGGGTCAGGTGACAGTTCCCTGCCTGTCGTCTCCCTACCCCCAACTAAAGAGACAACGTGAAGTTTGCTCAGTGGATGGCGAAGCGGGCAGAGGAACTTTGAAGCCGTTACAAAATTCCTGGTTCTTTCCCCGTAGGTAAGAGCCAGGTGCCAGCACCTCCCTGTGAAGGAGGAAACTCTGCAGCGGGTGGGCCTCTACATCGAGACCATCATCGGCTCCTTGCCGGAGGATCTCCAGGCGGTGCTGCACCACCACTGAGCACGGTGAAGGGGCTCTGTCGGAGAAGGGAGCGCCCTCCCACCCTGCGCCGAGCTGTGGGCAGCTGCAGCTGCCTTTGGAAAGGAAACTTCTTCCCCGATCCAGCCAGCGTGACCTGGGCCTTGCTCACAACTGAGTACGACCCTGAGCCCGCCAGCGGGCGGTCAGAACTGTAGCAGACGTGGGGAACCCTGCGCACTCCTCTCTCCAGCCCTGCTTTGAGGAGCTGGATTTTAGGGGGCTGTAAAGGAGAAACTGTCCCCTGCGTGGCTGTGAGTGGGGCAGAAGGTGACAGCCAGGCTTCCAGCAGCACGCAACGGGCTGTGCGAGACACGCGTTGCCCGTATGTACGCATCCGTCCTTCTCTAGCGCTTGGGCTCTCGATGTCAATGCCTTCGTCCTGCCTGGAAGAAGCAGGACCAGCCCTGTAGGGGGGAGCTGTTTTCAGGAGGGCTCCTGATGATAAGGAGAGAGATGCTGGTCCCCCACATATGAATGATGTGAAAAAATTGTCACTGCCCATTCAGCGGCCTGGCTCAGGCCGGCAAGAGCTTCAGCTGTGATGGGAGTGGGAGGATGAATTGTTGGATGTGGAATGCTGCTGGGTTTTCCTCAAGGCAGGGACAGAGAAGAAGGAGCTGGTGCATCTGCAGGGGCCTCCACAGAGAGGAGCTGGCCTCCAAATGGTATTTATTCTGCTTGAAAACTCAAGTTTGTGCTCTCTAACAACGTACAAGACATCTGGAGCTCTGCTGTGGGCAATGAGAGTCAGCCCACTTGCCGATAAAACATGTTGGAGGATCCGATTTTTGCAGCCTGTGTCGGCCTTGCCAAGGTGGGAGCTCACAGAGCGGCCCTCGCGCGAGGTGCGTGCTCGCCCTGTGCCGGGGTCACTGGGGAGCGACCTCTCCAGCTCTTGCCACAGCTTGTTCTGAACCGCAACCCAGCTTCCAGCTCGGTCCCGCTGCTCCCGTTCACCTCTTGGGAAAGAGAGAGACGTGTCTGTGCTTCTGGGCTGAACGTGGGAAGGGCTCGAGGCTCCGCTGCCGGCTTTGGCGGCCGTTGCCCTCTGCCTGAGAGCGCAGCCTTCCTGCCCGCTGCCTGGGAGATGGATTTCCCGTAACCCCAGGGTTGATTGCTGCTGCTGTAACCGCATTTCACCATCTGCCAGTCTGGCCAGGGCCTGAACGTTTGCCTTAAGAACGGGTTTTAGGATGGCTCCGGCAGCCTGATGCACTGGAAGAAGTTCTGGAAGAAGCCCTGGAGGTACCTTTGCACGTGGCAGGAGAGTCCGGCATTTCCGCCGAGACCCGCGCAAGGCTGTCGGCACGGCCCAGCGCTGGCGGGGTGGAAGTTGTGCTCTTTCACCAGCGGTCCCTGTCCCTTGCTGCGCTGTCTCGGGGCTGGGGGATGGCGGGGGGGGTCTCAGAGGTGCCTGAACGCTTCCTGCATTTCCCAGGCACGGAGAGCGCAGGAGGAGCGGGAGGCTGCTCGGTTTCCCACCGCCGCCAGCCGGGAAGCGGCCAAGCGAGGAGAGGCGGCCGTACCTCCCCGCAGTACCCAGTTCTGTACCATACCCCTTGGTGGCAGCCCTGCCTGTACAGTGTATATTCTGTATATAGGGTTCGTGTGTGCGCCCGTGCAATAGTTCTGCAGTGACTGTGGTGGACCGAGGCACTAATGTATAGTAGAAAAGAATAGTTTAAAAAAAAAAAAAAAAAAAAAAAATTAAGCCAAGCTGTCTTCTGGGTTTGGGTCTCAGTAGATTCAGTGGTTTGGGAATGGGGTTTCTCTGCAGAGGTGCTGTCGGGCACGGGCGCTCGTGGCCCTTGGCACGGTGGTTTCTCGCTCTCCATGAGGCGCCTGTCCAGGGCTCTCGGGATGCATGGAGGCTCCCGTCCCCTTTGGCAAACTTCTCCGCAGGGTTCCCTAAGCCCAGCCCTGCTGAGGGCCGCTGGTGCCCGCCGGCTGCCGTGCCTCCCTCCGCCCTACCCGTGGCACGGCCAGCGCAGCCACGCAGCGAAGGCCGCAGGGTGCGGGGCCCTGCGGTCAGCAGCCCTGGGATGGCGGCGCGTCCCCTCGCTGCGGATCTCAGTGTTCAGGTTCGCTTCAGGCTGACATCTTTTCCCCCTCTTTATACCCAGCTGAGGCCTTTTGGCTCTCGCATGCTGGTCGCGCTGTCATGGCCGCTGGTTTCTCCCCCCCCCCCCGCCCTCCAGGTGGGGTTGTCCTCGGCTGGTTTTGGTTGTCCAGAGCCGCTGGCACTCCTGGATCCATCTCTTCGCCTCTTTCTCAATCAGTTATTGATATTGGGCATTTTGGCATCCAGGCCAGCTGCTCTTCCTCTGAGGTCATAGAATCATAGAATCACTTTGGTTGGAAAAGCCCTTTAAGATCATTGAGTCCAACCTTTAACCTCACCCTGCCCTCCCACCACTAAACCCTGTCCCTCAGCACCTCATCCATCCTTCTTTTAAATCCCTCCAGGGATGGGGACTCCACCACCTCCCTGGGCAGCCCATTCCAGAGCTTGACAGCCCTTTTGGTGAAGAAGTTTTTCCTAATGTCCAACCTAACCCTGCCCTGGCGCAGCTTCAAACCATTCCCCCTCGTCCTATCGCCTGTTACCAGGGAGAAGAGGCCGACCCCCACCTTGCTACAGCCTCCAGTCAGGCAGTTCTAGAGGTGCTGGTTTATCTCCTTCCCTTTCACCGGCTTGGAATCGCTGTGGCCCTGCCGCTGCGTGCCCCATGGTGCCCAACCTGCGGCGCTGGCTGCGGGCTTGCCCCGTGCTTGCCCACGCTACTTCCGCAGAAACGTGGCACTGCTGAAGAGGTGGGCGAGCATCGCCCTTGTTCCCATACTCTTGTGCTTTGTCCCTCTCCCGCTCCCCCAACCTCCTTG
Source organism: Gorsachius magnificus (assembly GCA_034008185.1). Lineage (NCBI taxonomy): Eukaryota > Metazoa > Chordata > Aves > Pelecaniformes > Ardeidae > Gorsachius > Gorsachius magnificus. The sequence continues at coordinate 218,313,934 of CM067081.1, forward strand.
CTCTTCTCCAGCCTTTCCTTTCCTCTGGGAATCTCCTGGAGTGGGTCCGAGCAAAGCCCGCGGGGGGCGCCCCCCACATCGTGCTCCCTCCCCTGGTACCCACAGGAGGAAGCCCCGGGCGCTCGCAGCCTCACGGCCGTGGGTCTTGCATCAACGCCACAGCAAACGCCGGCTCGTGCTGCCTGGCAGCGATTCACCCCTCGCGCCCTACACGGGTGCCCTGACACCAGACAAATCATTTGTCTTCCTTGCTGCGTCTTCTGCACCAGTACGTGTCCTACGGCCCCGGGGGCCACGGGTGTACCTGGAGCTGGGCTGGCACGTGAGCACCCACCCTTACCTCGTGCAGCGCTCAGCAGCCGCTGGCTCAGCTTCCTCATGGCTGCTCCTCAACAGCCCAAACCTCCCCCTCCAGGTATTATGCCTCTTTTCCCCCTCTGCTCTGCCCTGGGGAGACCCCACCTGGAGCACTGGGTCCAGTTCTGGGCTCCCCAGTTCAAGAACGATGAGGAGCTACTGGAGAGAGTCCAGAGGAGGGCAACAAGGATGATGGGGGGACTGGAGCATCTCCCCTAGGAGGAAAGGCTGAGGGAGCTGGGCTTGTTCAGCCTGGAGAAGGGAAGGCTGCGAGGGGATCTCATCACCACCTACAAAGATCTCAAGGGTGGGGGTCACGAGGACGGAGCCAGACTCTTCCCAGTGGTGCCCAGCGCCAGGCCAAGGGGCCATGGGCACAACCTGAAGCAGAAGAGGTTCCAGTTGAACGGGAGGAAGACCTTGTTGCCTGTGAGGGTGCCCGAGCCCTGGCCCAGGCTGCCCAGGGGGGCTGTGGAGTCTCCTTCTCTGGAGATCTTCAACCCCCGCCTGGCCGCTGTCCTGTGCCCCCTGCTCTGGGTGAGCCTGCTTGGGCAGGGGGGTGGCACTGGGGGAGCTCCCGAGGGCCCTGCCAGCCCCGGCCAGGCTGGGATTCTGTGACTATGTCTTTTTAGCTCTGCATTCCTCCCAAGGAGATCAGATCCTATTTCCCGCAAATCACACCCGTTATTTCCCATTCTCACTGCCCTGCCTAGGCTTCTACACAGCATCCATTTCTCTCTCTAACTCCCCCCAATCTTCTGACGGGCTTTCCCACTCTGCCCTGTTCGTACGTCCCGGTTCACGCGCCTCTATTAACAGCCTGGGACCTTGCCCCTGTCCTCCCCCAGCACCCAGCAACGTCTGCATTGCGCTGCTGGCCATAACCAACCTTTAACTGACCCCGAGTCCTCGCCCCCTCCCCATCTCCGTGGCTGGTGGTGCAGAGGTCCCAGGGGTCCCCCAGCACCACGCTGCCGGTGTGGATGGATTGCTTCCAGCAGCAGCCAGCGCCCGGCCGGCCCGTGCTCCCCCGTCACCCCTTGGGGGCTGTCACACCATCTCGGCACCGTCCCCATCCCCAGCCTCAGCAGCTTCCGATGACACCCAGCTCTTGCCCTGGGCTGTTTTCCTGGGCTGGAGGTCTCCAAGCACCATTAGCCATTTGTGCCTGCTGGGGGTGAGCACGGCCCCACCAACACCCCCCCAGGGTTTGTCTTTGCCCAGCGATGGTGCTGGAGCACGCAGCCCCAGAAGCAGACGAGGCAGGCGCAAGTATTTGGGCTGATTTTAACTTCTTGGTGGAGAAGTTGGGCCGGGGGGGAGGCCGTGGGGGCAGACCCATCCCCAGCCGTGGCTCCTTCATCTCCGTTGATGTCGCCTTGGCCGGGAAGCTCCCCCCGCGGCAGGAAGGAGGCACGAGCCGCCTGGTCCTGTTGTCTCGCAGCAGCGAAGCCCAGGAGCACCCCAACCGTAGCACCTTTATTTGTAAGCACCTTCTCCCGAGCCCCGCGGAGGGATTTGGATTGCTCTCCGGCAGAAAGCGTAGCGCTGAACCGAGGCCAAACAGAACAGAAGGAACCGCCACCTTCCCTGGGATAGCCGCCGTGGATGCTCAGTTGCTGGAAGCTCTGGGGATTGCGACCCGCCTGCGTGCCACCAGCCTCCTCCCGCGGCACCTGAGCGCTCCTGAGCCCGCCGAGCCCTGCTGCTGCCGGCAGCCGAGCCGTTCGTGGCACAGAACTTCTGGAGAACACCAGCTCCTGGGGGCCATCGCCTCTGCAGCCACTGCTTGTGGGTTGTGGGTTTGGGAAGTCGGGGGGCTTCAGGTGGGCTTCCTATGGGGACAGAGCCACCACAGCCCCCCCACCGCCATCGGAAACCTGCCCAGCACTGCCCATGCCTCGCTCAGACCTTTCCAGGCACAGATGGACACGTCCAGAGAGATCCCACCCAGCTATGGACGGGCTGCGGGGAACTGCCGGGGATGTGCAAATCCTCCTGCGGCTTTGGGCAGCCCAGAGACACCGGGGCGAGGCGGCAGCCTAGGGAATGGCCCCCAGGGACTCGTCGTAGAAAGCCTTGAGGCCCCGGCGGTGCTGCAGGGAGGGACTCTCGCCCACCACCTCCTGACGGAAGTTTTGCCTCAGCCAGCCGTAGACCAAACTGTGCAGGAAGCCCTGGAGGGGGACGGTCAGGGCCTGCGAGAAAAAGAGCAGCGGCGAGCGCTGCCTGTACCTGCCCTGGGGCCGTCCTGCGCCGGAGAGGAGCCGTGTGGGATCAGCCCGCGGGTGGCACCGGGCTGCGGGAGGTGGCATTGCCTTTGGCGGGCTCAGTGCAAACAAGGGAAACCCCTGGGCAGAGCGGAGGAGCCAAAACCACCAAACCTGCGTCTGTCCCGGGTGGCACCTGGTTGGGTATCACCAGTGGGGGCTGGCAGCGCCCACAGAGCTCACCCTGCCCGGGGGCATCGCTCTGGTCAGCAGGGACCGGTGTGCTCCCCCCAAACCTCCCACAGCCCCCCCGTCACAGCGGGGCCCCCACCCCATCACCACTCACACATCTGGTGGGGTTGGACTAGATGACCTCTAGGGGTCCCTTCCAACCCAAAACATTCTATGATTCTATGATTCTATGACAAATGTCCCAGCTCCGGAGCCTGGGAAAGAAAGGGGGTTTTACTTACTGTAGCAACGTAGAGGACAAAGACTGCGGCAGGTTTGATGCTGGTGAAGGAGAGGAGGGTGAGGAGGAAGGCTGCGGAAGGAAGACAAAAGAACACACCTTGGTCCCCCTCTCTCTGACGATGCTTCATCTGGAGTTTCCCTCTCCGAGTGGCAAATGCCCGTCCCCTGCCACAGCCGATTTCCCATGGCCCCAGGGATCTACGCGGGACAAGCACCTATGGGTACAGCGAGGTCCTTCCCAAGGCGCTGCCCAGGCACCTCGGGGAACGCATCGCCAGGGGGGTTCTGTAAGGCTGAAAGCACAAACAGGCCCCCCCAAAGGGATGAGGTATTGCTAAAAACACGATCCATCCTCCAGCTCAGGAAAGGCCGCTGGAAAAACCTCTCACTGTAAGAGCAGGGGGGCTAAACCAGACCCCAGCGGCGGTGGTCGATCGGGGCCGGCCTCTCATTCGGGGTCTGCCCAGCCATGGGGTCCTGCAGACACGCGGAGGCTTTGCCGTCATTCAGCCTGAGCCTCGGGGACCCGGGCGCTGTCGCAGCCCAGGAATAAAGGGGCTGGAGCTGGAGCTGGGGCGGGAGCCGCAGGGCATCCCCGCTCCGACTTGCCTGGCGCCCAGCAGAGCAGGAAAACCAGCTGGAAGTAGTGAGAGACTTTGCTGACGCTGCGGATGCTCCTGCCCGCGAAGCCGTCCTTCTCCAGGGTCAGCAAGGGTGCCGCGCCATTCCTCCGGCACCAGAGCTTCACCCTGCGGTACAGGAGCTGGGTGGTGGGGAGCGGCGTCAGCCGGGGCGCCCTGGCTGCCGCGGCCGCACCCCACGCTCGCCCCGCGCCGGCGTACCGTGCAGCAGCTGAGCACCAGCAGCAGGTAGAGGAAGAAGATGATTTTCCCCTCCAGGCCCACGTCCTTCCTACCTACGTACTGAGAGGCAACGGGAAATCTCTGGGGCTGTGGGCCAGCCCTGCCACCAGCCCCACGGCGTGGGAGCAGCCAGCACCGGGGCTCTGCCGGAGCGGGGAGCTGCCCCCCCCGCCTCTGCTGGAGCAGGGACACCCCTGCCCCATCCCTCTGGCAGCGTCTGCCCCGCACTAGGCCCCGCTGCCTTCCCCGTGTCCTCCCAGCCCACCCGCCCCGGGCAGCGCTGGGCAGCGGCGTCTGCCAGGCTGGGAACGGGAAGAGCGGGGCGGGCGCCCGGCCACCCTCACCTCGTAGCAGATATCCTGGGCACGGCGGATGAGGAGCAGGCAGCTGGAAGGACAGAGGATGCTGGTGGCGGTCCCCTAACCCCCCACCATCCTCCCTGGGGCATTTTTTTGATGTCTTCCCCCACCCCAAAGCCTTCACCCCTTGCAGGGGCTGCAGCATGCCCAAGCCCACTGGGAAGGGAGGGGGTGCCGACCCCCCGCTCCCCCCCGGGCAGGGTGCCAGGGCGGCGGCGTACCTGGAGCAGTAGAGGGCATAGGTCTCGTGGGAGCGGTTTCCCTTCCATGGCACGGGGTGCTCGAGGGGTCTCGGCGCGATGTCGGCGAGGGAGGTGCCGCGGGCCATCACCTGTGCCAGGAGCGTGAGCGCCGGCACCAGCCTGGCAGGGAGAGGGGAGGTGAGCACATCCGTCTGTCTGTCCTGGGCAGAGCCGGGGGGGGGGGCAAGCGCTGGGCTGCAGCCGTGCTCGGGGTGGAGAGGGGGCCAGGGCCGGTGGCCGGCACCTACCAGGCCAGGACGTAGGGCAGCCCCTGCCACGCGCTCTCCAGGCACCCGCTCCGCTCCTGCAGGGGGGAAACGGCCGGTGAGCGGGGGCTGCGGGTTCTCGCAGCAGCTCGAGGCTCCAGCCCCGCTCCGCTGGAATGCAGGGTGCTCCCCGAGGGAAAGGGGCTGCCCTGGGATCCCCCCCCCCTCTGCTCCCTGGGTCCTTGCAGGACCAGAGCGGCCGTTCGTGGGAAGGGCGATGCATGGCTGCACCACGGCCGGGGGCCACCGACCTGCAGAGCTGCCACGTGCCAGGCTCGCCAGCCCTGGATGGTGCGGAAGGCTTCGTACGCGTAGACAACGACCATCAGGAACGAGACCGCGTAGAAGGTCTGGGGGAGGAGAGGGAGCCGGGGCTCCTAAGGTGCCCAGCGCCCCGAGGGCACCTTCCCCTTCCCCCCTCGTGCTCCGCACCCTGATGTCCCGCTGCCCCCCGGGCAGAGCTGTGCCGGGAGCTCCCCGAGACTCAAATGGCCTCGTGCCGTCCCTGCGCCCACCCCAGGGAGGGGGACCGGGCAGCCTCTCTGGCTGGTGGCTTGCTCAGGGCAGGCAGCACTGGCCACCGGGGTCTGTCTGTCAGTGCCGGGCTCTAGGTGGCAGGAGCAGGGCTCTGCCCGCAGCCGTGGGGATGGCCACACCACCAGGCAAAGCGGAGCAGAGCTGGCCCCGCGATGCTGAGCCCCTCCCGGTCCCTGTCCCCACCACCAGCAGAGCGATCCCGGGGGCAGGAGGGCAGTGGCGCTGCCCGTGCACCGGGCAGGGCAGAGGAGCCGGTGGAGCTGCGGGTGCTGGGTGAGATGGGGCACGAAGGGGCGAGCACGTCTGCAGTGGGGAGAGCCGTGCTCCGCTTCGCTCTGGCTGCATTCGGGGGGGGGGGGAGTGGGTGGGGGGGGGGCGGCGCTTGCCTCACGGGGCTGGGGAGAAACGCCGGGCATGTTTCCCCAAGGAACCAGCCTTGGTGGCTCGGGACAATGACCAGGGGAACAGGAGCCATTTCTCAGTAGGAGAAGTAGTTCCCCACCCCGGGACTTCCCCAAGGACGCTCCAGCCCTCAGACGGGTCCCAGCTCTGGTGTGAGCCATGGTGCGAGCTGGGCCCCTTACCGTGGCCAGCATCCGTCCGTAGGGGCAAGCAGCGTAGGCTGGGATGAAGAGCGGGGCTGGCAGCAGCTGGATGGTGGCCATGGAGAGCAGCACGGCAGCGGCCAGGAAATCTGCCAGGGCGAGGAGGAAAAGGGGACGGAGCTGGGGACGGGACACAGCGTTAGCTCCGGCTGGCTGGCAGCATCACCCCGGCAGCGGCAGCCTCTCGCCGGCTCTGCAGAGCTGCTGTGGCCATGGCCCTCCCCAGGCTGGCCGGGAGCAGAGCGGGGACCGGGCTCTCCGGGGAGGCTGCTGAGAGTGTCCAGCATCTCCTGGTCCCACTGGGCATGAAGCCTGGCTGCAGCGGTGCTGGCCTGGCTCTGCCTCAGGCTTCACTGGGGCCAAAACCTGTCCCTTACACCCCCAGGAGCCAGCAGCACTCACCTGGATGTGGCAGCATCGCCTCCGCCGGGAGGTGACGGCGAGGACGGATCCGCTGCCGAGGAGGCTGGAAGAGACGGGGCTGGTGATTAACGTCCCACCGGAGCAGCGCTGTGGGTGCCTCAGCACGGCGGCGCCCCGCTGCACCCATCCCGGCGGGGATCCCGTGCTCGGCCTCCCCCAAGAGGGGCATGGGGGGGTGGGGGGGGTAACAGATGCTAGGACGAGGGGGAATGGTTTGAAGCTGCGCCAGGGCAGGTTTAGGTTGGACATTAGGAAAAACTTCTTCCCCGAAAGGGCTGTCAGGCTCTGGAATGGGCTGCCCAGGGAGGTGGTGGAGTCCCCATCCCTGGAGGGATTTAGAAGGATGGATGAGGTGCTGAGGGACAGGGTTTAGTGGTGGGATGGCAGGGTTGGGTTAAGGGTTGGACTTGATGATCTTAAAGGGCTTTTCCAAAGTGATTCTATGATGGGGCGAGGCCAGAGCCCCACGCCCCAGGTTTGGGGACCGAGTGGGCTGCGGGGTGCGGGCGAGATGAGAGGCAGAGCCACGGCTGCTGCCTCCCCCCAGCCCCGCAGGGCCCAGCCGAAGGGCGGGGGGCAGCACCCACCTCAGCAGCGAGGCCGGCAGGTAGATGCACGCCAGCACGAAGACCTGGGGGAGAGACCGAGAGGAGCGCGGGCTCAGGCATCCCGCAGCGGGACCCTCGGCTGCCCCACGACGCGGGGGGATGCGGAGCCCAGGCACGGCCGGAGTCGCTCCCCGGGCATCCCGGCTGAAGCAGCGGCGGGCGGCCGGTGCCCGTGTGCCACCGCGGAGCAGGCAGAGCCGGGGCGCCTTCCCCAAGAGGCTGGAGCCCTGCGCTGGTGGTGGGCGACGCGGAGGGGCCAGCGGCCGGCTCCTGGCCAGCCCCACGGTGCTGGGCATGGGATGGGCGCCTCGGTGGTGGCCGGCGGGGGTTCCCCTGTTGCACCCCCCGACCTTGCCACACCCAGCACCTGGGGTTCCCTCGCCTGGGGCTGGGGAGCGCCGTGAAGCCCCCCCGGGCGGGGCCGCGGCGCGCCGGGCCTGGGGCCGGCAACCGAGCAGGAGCAGCCGCCCCGGGAAGCCGGCTCAGGCCCCAGCGAGCACGAACCTGCAAAGCCCCGGGCCCGGCGGCTGGGACCCCTTTGCCTTCCGCAGCACCCCCAGAGTGCCAGCCCCCATCTCCGGCGTGGGGGGAGCCCCCTCGGCCACGGCCCACGGGGGAGGCTTGAACAGGGTCTGCGGCATTTGCCAGCAGCTTTCCCAGGTCTCTGCGGAGGGTTTCCCGCACGCCTTTACCTGGTTATCCGAGAGCGCCGACGGGCGTTCCTCTTCATGCGCCATGGCCGGGCAGCTCGGAGCCAGGAGCCTCCCCAGCTCCTCTCTCCCACCGGGCACAGCGTGGGCTCCGGCTGCCTGCACCGGAGCCGCTCCCACAGCCGCTGCTGGCCCACAGCCCGTCTGGAGGAACCTGCCCGGCTGGGGCGGCAGGAGCTTCCCTACGGATGGGCAGGCTGCTACGTGCAAGCCCTGGGAGCAGGGAGGGGATCGGCCCCACGCGCAGCCCAGGCGCCGCCGCCTTCGCGCCTCCCTCGTGCAGGCTGGGGAGCGAGACCGCAGCACGAGGCGCCGCTCCCCGCGGGCGCCGGGGGTGCAGACACGAGCCTGGCCCTTCTCCGTCCCCTGCGCCTCCCGACGCTCGGCCCTCTGCTGCAAACCAGCACGTGAGGCTGGGCCGGGCATCCCCGCTGCTGCAGGTGCAGGCAGACTTCTCCCTGCTAAAAGGGGAAACTGAGGCACGGGCAAAGGGTCGGCAGGGCAAGGTGAGCCCTAGAGCCCCGGGCCCCGGCCAGCGCTGAGCCTGTGGACTGTGCCAGCGTGCCACGGGAGCGCCGATCTGCTGGGAGCCAGGAGGCTGGCACAAGTGGGGATGTGGTGACGAGAGGGCTCGGTGCGGGTGCCTCGGCAGGATGCGGCCCCGCCGGTTGCTTGCAGCAGGAAGCTCCGGGAGGGGGAAGCCCAGGCGGGCACAGCGGATGCCGCGGAGAGCAGCAGGAAGGGTGCTGGAGGGGGGAGCGGTGCCAGCCTGGCCCCCCCGCAGGCTGCCACTGCATCAGCTGTGGCCCCCGCCCCACACCAGGAGAAGGGGGTCAGCCCCCCCAGGGCACGGCCCTGCACCAGGAGAAGGGGGTCAGACCCCCCCCAGGACACAGCCCCACACCAACAGATCAGCCCCACACCGGGAAGGGGGTCAGCCCCCCCAGGGCAGGCCCCACACTGACAAGGGGGTCAGACCCCCCAGGGCACAGCCCACCAGGAGAAGGGGGTCAGACCCCCCCAGGACACAGCCCCACACCAACAGAAAGGGGTCAGCCCCCCCAAGGTGCAGCCCCACACCAGGAGAAGGGGGCCAGACCCCCCAGGGCACAGCCCACCAGGAGAAGGGGGTCAGACCCCCCCAGGACACAGCCCCACACCAACAGAAAGGGGTCAGCCCCCCCAAGGGCAGCCCCACACCAGGAGAAGGGGGTCAGACCCCCCAGGGCAGCCCCACACGACAGAAAGGGGGTCAGCCCCCCCCAGGGCAGCCTGGCGGGGTGCAGGGACAGAGCTGGCAGCTCTCGGTGCCAAACCCCTCTGCATCCACGCACCGGCAGAGTCAGGACCGAGGGTGCAGGGGTGGAGCGTTTGCATTCCCGTACTCACCGGGACCTCAGGAAACCAAGGGGGGGGGTCGCTGATTTTTTGGTGATTTTGAAATCAAGGGGTTTCTGGTAAGCCAGCAAATGTTCCCTCAGGCCAAGCAATGCCCAGAACACCCAGGCCCAGCCCAGACCCACCGGGTCCTGGCAGCAACCACCCCACCCTAGAATGTCACCCGATGGCAGGGGGGGGGCCCTGTACCCCCCGAGGTGCTGCACAGGCACCGTCGGGGATGGTCTAACAGCAGGAACAGGTCAAATTCACAAGCCAAAAAAGCCAGGGGTTTGCATCTGCTCAAGCAAGAGTTTTTGCAAGAGCAGAGAAGGCGGCAGCCAGCGCTGATGGCTCCGGCAGCCGCCAGCACCGTGGGCAAGAGGCTCTGCAGCGAGCCCTGCCGGGTGCCGGGGGCGAAGGGTAAGGGCACGGGGGCAGGCAGCCCACCCCCGGCTCACCACTTAAACCACGGCTCACACAGCAGTTACGCTTCAAACAGGGGTTTTTTTGTTTTATTTGGGAGGGTGGTGGCCGAAGGAGGAGAGGAAAGAGGGAGGGAGGTGGGGGAAGGTCTGAGGGGAGGAGGAGCGGCGGTAACGGGGAGGAAGAGGAAGGCATTGCCCCGGGAGGGTTGGCAGCACCGCAGCGGCCCTTGCTTTGGGAGCTCCTGGAGTTGCTCCCTGCAGCTCCCTCCTTCGTTGCTGCTCCCTTTCTCCACCATCAGGTGAGGAAACGCTCCTTAAACCCTGCTGGCCACCGAGCAGGGGCTCTGCCTGGTCCCAGCTGGACCCCGCTTTGATCCCCTCCTCACCGTCACCGCTGCTGCTGCCACCTCCCCGCTGGCCAGTCTCTCCCCAGCCTGGCTGGCAATTCTTCTTGCCCCGGAGCACAGACCTGCAGGCGGGTAAGAGCCATCTCACAGCGCTCCTGGGACAGCAGAGTTGGTCCTGCCGCACCCGACAACCATCACAAACCCCACCACCACTTGGGGTCCCTTCTGGGTTGCTTCATTCTCCAGGCAGAGGCTCTTCCAGAAGAGCAGGAGGCAAAGGGAGGACAGGGATCCCCTCTCAGCCCGCGTGGTGAAGCCGAAGCCGGGGGAAGCATCACCACCCTCAGCGCTGCGGGCACGGCTCCCACTCCCATAGATTCTCAGCAACGCCTGCGGTTTCAGAGGCACCGCTTGATTCAAGCTTTCCAAATCGGGACCAGAGGCCGGGCTCTTCTCTGCACATCTCCTGGCTGAGCCAACGCGCTATCGGTGACAACCGCTTCAAAGCTGAGGAGCCCAAGCCCAACCACTCCCTGGAACAAACTCGTTTCTATCCAGTTGCCTCCAGCAGAGCCATACACGGATCCTGCGCGGGACCAACTGCCGGTGCTCTCGGCCTGGCCTCTGCACAGAGGCGGTGTCCACGCCGGCACGAGGAACCGCTCGCTGACTGCTTGGCTTTGTCCTCCCCTCCCGAGACCCCTAGCAGGCGCAGGTTCTGCCTGGGGCGTTTTCCCTGAGGATTTTTTGAGAAGTTGGCACCAAAGGTTGCGTTAGCCAGAGCACTGCCCTTGCCTTTGGCAAGGTGGGATTTGTGGAGTCGACGCCAGGGAACTCGGCCACTGACGGGACAAGGACCACCGGCACAGCCCCGAGAAGGGGAAGGACTCGGTCCTGCTCCGCTGCGAAAGCTCTCCCATGGCCTGGGAACTGCGGAGGCACTCGCAGCCTCCGGGTCCCTGGGCTGAGATGCTGCAAGGCGGGGAAGGGGGCCCCGCAGAGCCCACGTCCTCTGCGAGAAAAACCACACGCGCTGTGTTACACTCCAGGGTTTTACGGCAAAGCTGCAGCCACGCAAGGACCGTGTCCTGGTTTCGGCTGGGATAGAGTTAATTTTCTTCACAGAAGCCAGCATAGTGCTGTGCTTTGGATTCAGTGCCAGAAGAATGTTGATAACACGCTGATGTTTTTAGTTGTTGCCAAGCAGGGCTCAGACTGCTCAAGGACTTTTTGAGCTTCTCCTGCTCGGCCAGGGGCATAACAAGCTGGGAGTACAGCACAGCCAGGACCCAAACTGTCCAAAGAGCTATTCCAGACCATAGAACGTCATGCTCGGGGGGGTTGGTGGGTCGGTCGGTCGCTCGGGTACTGATCGCTGCTCGGGACGGGCTGGGCATCGGTCGGCGGGTGGTGAGCAATTGCATTGTGCATCATTCGTTTTGTATATTCTGTATATTTTGTTATCATTCTCATTATTACTATTATTATTATTTTCTCTCATTAAACTGCCTTTATCTCAGCCCTCGGCTCTAACCTTTTTCCCCTTCCCGATTCTCTCCCCCATCCCACAGAGGGAGGGGGGGGAGTGAGCGAGCGGCTGCGTGGTGCTGAGTTGCCAGCCGGGTTCAACCACGACAGACCGCGTGCCCAAGAGCCAGCAGCACGTACCTGCGCTGAGCGGCGGGGCTCGTCCGGCCGGAGCGGCAGCGATGGCTCATCAACCCTGCTGAGCCGGCGTGAGCTGCCGAAGGCACCGGCGCTGCCCAGAGGCGCAGCAGCTCCCTCCTGAAGAGCTGCCCAGGCCTCCCCGGTTTTTAGCTCGGCTCCAGGACTCAGGAGAAGCCTGGGGGTTGTTAAAACAAGACTTAACGCCGGTGTTTACAACCACGTTCCCTGTACTCCGGGACGGGGAAGTTGTGCTTTAGTAGCCAAGCTTTAATTAAAATCAAAGCAGGTGCACGAAAGCAAAACTCAAGCGAGATCTTGCCGATGCAGGTGAGAAAGCTCTAGAAGCCTCAGCAAGCACAGAGCCAGGAGCAGCCGGTTCCCGGGGCTGCAGGCAACCACCCAACATCTCAGGAAGCAAACATCCCTCCCCGCTTTTGAGAGCGCAGTGACCACTTCAACATCAGCACAAACACTGCCCGACGGGCGCTCTTGCAGGAGATGCAGCCAGCACGGCGCTGCCAGCCTCGCAGAGCTGCTCCTTCCCGTGCCGGATAACTGAACGCCGACAGCACCGGACGCACACCGGCGCGTTCACATTGCATAAGGTTACAGAAAGCGTCAGCACCCTGCCCCAGACCTCAGGAGCAGCAGACAACATTTTTGGACAGAGAAGCCCGCCCTGCTGACCCCCCTGTGCAGCCCCCGTGCGAGCTGCCCTGCGATACAGCGCTGCCCCCCGGCCACGCGGACCAGCCAGGACCCAGGCTCCCCGGCGTCGCTGAGCCCTCTCAGGCCGCTTGCTGCATTCCTCGTGTGTTGCTTTTCAGAGCCAGGTCCCATCCCCCAGCATTGCCAGGGGTGGCTGCACCCCAGGTCCCCTGTCCCTGGGGACTGGGCAACTGGTGGGTGCCCTCTAGTGACCCAGCACCCAGGGGATCGGCTGGGGAGATCCCCAAGGACCCAGTCCGTCCCTCCAGACAGGGGTGCTGCCTCCCTTGTCTCAACCATCAACCCGGCATGGGGAAGCAATGGGGTAAAGCCAGCCACAGCCCTTCGACGGGTGAAAACACGGGCTTTGAGGGCGGCGCAGCGCGCTCCCCTTCTCCAGCCCGTCGGCTCTCAAGGCACCCGAGGGCAGAGCTCAAACACCACCAGGCAGATTCCTGCCACAGCAGAGGAGCGAGGAGCTTGCTCGTGCCAGCACCGGCCTTGCACCGAGCCTGCCGCTGCCCTCCCTGCTCACAGCTGCACGCCGAGGCCCCCCCCTTCTCGCACAGCCCACTGATATTCGAAACACACGCTCTGGTTTTAGCGGCCGTTCACACAACGCCTGCTACAGCCCCCGTGCCACCGAGCCAGGGCTTTCAGCTCAGTCGTTCAGGCTCTGAGCAGTCGGGAGCCGGCAGATCCGGGGCACAACTGCAAGACGCGGGCACGCCAGCGGGGAGCCGACAGCGGTCCAGAGGGGTTTCAAAAGGTTTTGCCTTCCTTCCTGCCACGCTCACCAATTCACAAGGAATTTATGCAAGAGCCTCAGGGCCTGCGCAGCAGCAGGGCAGCTCTTCATCCTCACCCAGCTTTGCTGCAAGCCCAGGGCACGCCGAGCCCCAGAGCTGTCACCTTCTGCCCCTCGCTGCTGCTTCTATCCCAGCAGGAGCACCTCCTGGCTCCCAAAACCAACGCTGCGGAGCATCCACAGCTTCACCAGAACTCCCAAATGCCCAGAAAAAGATTGCTGAGGCGTCAGCGTGCCTTCAGCCCTTCCTTGGGTTGCTTTCTGCAGGACCCTGGTTCCCATCACAGGCAGGGTCAGAAAGCTCCGGTATCTGCTGCACAGCAGGAGCTCTGACACGGGTGGGGAGCGCTGCTTGCACCACTGCGCTCCAGACTGGTAAATACTCAGGAAAACTTTTCTCCTTCCTGGGAAACACCGGTAACGGCAGAGAGTCTCCCAGCTCAGTGTGAGAGGCCATGGCTGTGCCGTCAGATGGTCCCCAGTGCTCCGAGGAGCTGCTGTATTTATTCACTGGTATAAATTTGGCTCTAGGCTAAAAAAAAAAAACAAAAAACAAACCACAAACTTTTGAGAAATTGCACAAGATTTTCTGTGTTTGGATGATGCTGGGAGTTAAGGCCAATCCTTCTCGCAGGCTTTCAGCTCTTTGTCTTGTGTTATTTTAATTAAGTGCTTCCCCCCGGCCTTTCAATCTTTGCAGTCACGAGCCCATCTGGTGCTTGAGGATGCGAGCGGGTTCCACTCCGACAGAGCTCCTCGCCCTGAGCCTGACAGGTGGGGATTTTATTTTTTTTTTTTAAATTGTGTTTAGAAAAGCATTGGTATCTTCGACTTTTGTTTTATTTTTTTTAAAATCAAGCTCCAACACGGAGCAAATCCTCACACCGGAGAGCGAGAGCCCGCTGCGATCCCACTGGAACGGTTGGCACAATTCTACTTTAAATTAGTGCTAAGCGCACTTTTTAGGCCCAATTTATTGCTGGAAGCTCCCTGCTCCGTCGCACGGTTGGCAAGAGGTTACACCACGAGCGAAGTGCTCTCGGTTAATAATCAGAAACCTGCTGCTGTGCAAGAGCAGTTAGGAATAAACGCTACCGTCTCATCTCTTCCCGGACAGCCACCAGCTGCTGTAAGCCGACTGCTTTGTAATCGCTTGCTTTTCTTCCGGGCTGAAATGCAGAATAGTCAGAATGGCAGTCAGAGTCTGCTGGCGCCCGAGAGAATCCGGCAGCGTCAAAAACCTGTAGACAATGTTCTTGAGGTATTCCAGGTTGGCTCCCTCTCTGCTCTTATCCCTGAAATTCTTCTCGATCTCGCTTTGAAGTGCAGACACCTCTTCCCGGTGCTTCTCCTCCTCAACCAAGATTTTCTCCTGCAGCTGGTGAACTTGCATTTCCAGCTTGTGCTTCTGCTTCCTCAGCGCTACGATTTCCACTTCCTTGCGAGCCAGCTGCTCTGCATACAGGAAGAAGGTGGGCTCGCTGCTGGCGGAGAGATGGAGAGCCTGGGGGAGAACCTCTGAGGAATCGTTACCTGGCGAGTCACTGCTAGGCACGTCAGTCCCCGCCGCTCGGTAGTTTTTGGATCCTTGAAGCCCGTAAGGCAACGTGACAGATCTCAGCTGCTCCAGCTCTTGGTCCTTTTCTGCCAGCACCGCCAGCGCTCGGTCCCGCTGTTTGTGCATCTCCTCCTCCAGCTTCAGCGCCCGATCCCTGTAGTCCAGCTGGCATCGCTCTAACTCCTGCCTATGAATTTGCTGCAGCTGGGACAGCTCTTGCTTCTTGGCTTCCATGTCTTGCTGGTGCTGCTTCTCCATTTCATCAGAGGACAGCTGAAGCACAACGTACTTCTCTTTCAGGTAGCCTTGCCCTTCGGCAGCTCCAGCTCACACAGCTTCTCAATGTCCAGAGCGGGTTGACTCTTCTTAGCTGCAGCCTGCAAGAGCTTCTTCAGCTTCTCCATTTTATCCTTCAGAACATTAACATCAAGATTGGCTTCTTCTACGTGAATGTCCACAGGGGAGCGGCTGGAGGCAGCGATGGGTCTTGTTCTCCAGGTCCAACTGTACGATGCGGTCCTTCAGCTTCTGGATGATCACTTGGTCTTTCTGCTTGGCTTTTTCGTAAGTGCCAAGGAGTTCGGACACTTCGGAGACTTGGCCCTCCAAGTCGGCCACTCGCCGCTCCTCCGTCTGGGCGCGCTGGCGGAGCTGCTCCTCTGCCTGGGCAGCCTGGGGGCAGAGAGACACGGTGGGGTTAATTCGCTCAACGCTCCGGGCAGGGGGCCTGCGGTTTATACAGGGGCTTAATTCTGCTCTGCTGAACGCCAAACAGGCGCAGAGCCATCCCTTCCCCTAGAGCCCTACACAAGCCACCACGCCAACTTGCCTTTTTGGGTATTTGTTTATTTGGGGATAAAATAAACTAAAAGCTGTTTTGGTTTTGCTCCCTGCTCTGCAGAGGTCCTGTTACCAGCGTTATCTGCGTGGCTGTAGGTGGGGGGGGGGGGGGGTGGGAAGCAGCAAATTCACGTCACAATCTGCTACAGGATTTTCTTTTTTTTTTTTTTTTTTTTTTTAAAAACGTGCACGTGCTCTAAAGCTTTCGTACATCGAACCGCAACTTACTTAACTGCTATGCTCTGTTGCACTGACATTAATATAATTCAGTGGTTTCTGAGTAGCTATGGCAAACACCCGGTGTTCAGAGACCTGATGGACTAATTCGTACTCTGGACAACGGACAGTCACCACCGTGAACTAAACCACAGCCCGAGCCGGGTCACCTTCACCTCTGTCACGGGGAAGTTGTTAGAGACCACTTCCAGAAAAGGGGCAAATCGCATTAAATCAGCCCAACGCTTCAGATTAGAAAGAAGTAAAATTTGTTCCAGACTGCAAGGAGGTGAGGAAGATCCCATTCCAGAGCAAATTCGGTTACTGGTGCCAACCCCCCTGAGCACATTGCCCCACAGCCCGCAGAGTTACACGGGTTCCTCTTTTCCACCACATCCCTCCTCCTAGCTCTTCGTGCTCCCCCTGCATGCACCCAGGCAAGAGCCCTTCTCCTGCCTTTTACCTTTCTTCTTTCCCTAGCGCACCACAAGCCTGACCGAACGAGGTCAGTCAGAAGGCATTTCCTTCTTCTGAGCTCCTGTACTTGTACCTTCCATTGCACGAGACGGGACCGCGCTCGTTGCCGTAGTGGGCCAGAGCAAAGGTCTCTCCTCCCAAGCCCGGCCGCTGTCACACCGGACGGTGACATGTTCAGAACCAAGTGACACTGAGGAGGTCACCGTGTAATCGCCTCAAAGGCTGCTCCCAAATCCAATGGTCACCACCCCCTGAGGCACGACTTATACGCTGTATCACAAACAGCTTTTATTCTCCTCAGGGACTATCATCCCATCAATCAAAGCCACAACGCCCTCATTTATTTCAAACCTCTTGGACTCTGCGGGACTGGGAAGGGGAATTTGCGCTCCTCCAGCCCCAAACCCTGCCCCGAGTGCTGCTGATACATCCCGCAGAGCGAGCATTACCTTCCTCATCTCTTGCAGCAGCTGGACTTGGAAGTGGTTCTTAAGGCTGGCCATCTCCTCCTGCAGGTCCTGCAGCCGGGGGTCTGGCTTGTTGTTCTCCTCCTGAACAGCTTGAAGCTCTCTCTTCAGGTCTTCCACCTCCCGGCTCAGCTGCTTGATCTGCAGCTCGTACCCCTCCGCGCGGTCAGCCATGCACGCCCTCCCGGCCAATGTCTCCCTGGTCTCCTCCAGCTTCAGCTCTGCATCCTGGCGCAAAGTCCGCTCGCCCTGCAGCAGCTTCTGCAGCTCTCGCAGCATAACAGCGTGGTCACTCTGTTCCTGGGCTCGGTCGTGCTGCTGCGTGATCAGACGGGCTTTGGTCTCGGCCAGCTGTTCCTGGACAGATTTCAGCTCCGTCTCCAACCTCTCGGTCTCGTCCTCTGCTTTCTTAATGGCGTCATCCAGGTCCTGCTTCATCTTCTTCTTGTCTGCTTGGTAGGAGGCTTCCATGCGGGACTTCTCCTGCGTGACTGTTGACAGGGCGCTGGTCAAGGTGGCCAACTGGGTCTTCAGCTGGAGCACTCTTTTATCAGCCTCACCAGCAGCAGACGACGCATCCCCGCTGCTCGTGCTGATGCCGCTCTCTGACCCGCTCGTCTCTTCTGATCTAAGAGAGGAAGAGCCGGCTGCCAGCTTATCATCCTCAGGCCCTGGCTCACCCTTGGTACTGGCCAGACTGGCAGCAGTGTCTGCGCTGGTAGCCGTCCCCACGCTATCTTCGCTGTGAACCGAGCTCCTGTCGTCAGCAGAATCAGCAAAGGAAGAGCTGGAGCTAGCCACAGACGCAGGCTGAGCGCCGCTCAAGCCAAGATCTGCCTCGTGAGACACGGACAGTACTTTCAAGCTGGCTTCCAAGGCTTCCTTCTCTTTGAGAAGGCTCTTGTAGGCTCTGACAACATCCTTCAGCCGAACCTGGTACTGGAGAAGCTGCTTCTTCTGCGCTTCAATAGTCTCTAGAAGATCTTTTTTACTCGGGCCACCTCCAAAGTTCATGCCAAACTTCTCCATGATTCACACAATCTGAAAGGAGAAAAACACAGCACAAAGGCTAAATGAGCAGCAAAGACTGGCCATCGGCAGGAGCACGTGGCTAAGCAGGACCAGTGTCCTGGCCACCTCCAGGACACCACACGGTTAACGATGCTGCAACACTTCGGTACCATGTGCTGAAGCTCACAAAGCGCCCATGGGCCCCCCTCGATGCAGAGGTACCGAGTGCTCTGAGGGGAAACATGCTCCTGCTAAGACTCTGATAGAATCAGAAAATTGTTTGGGTGGAAAAGCCCTTTAAGCTCCCCCAGCCCAACCATTCCCCTACCCCTGCCATCCCACCCCCAAACCCTGGCCCTCAGCACCGCCCTGCCCGGCTGTTCAATCCCCCCAGGGCTGGGGACTCGACCCCTTCCCTGGGCAGCCCCTTCCAGCCCCTGACAGCCCTTGGGGGAAGGAATTGTTCCCCAGGGCCAACCTCACCCTGCCCTGGCACAACTGGAGGCCGGTGCCCCTCGTCCCATCGCCCCTCCCTGGGAGCAGAGCCCGACCCCCCCGGCTCCCCCCTCCTCTCAGGCACTTGTAGGCAGCCATGAGGGCTCCCCTCAGCCTCCTCTGCTCCAGGCTGAACCCCCCCAGCTCCCTCGGACCCACAAGCTTCTCAGCCAGAGCCAGAGCAAACGCTCTGAGGCCTCGCACAGCGATATCTGCCGCCGCAGCCGCTCCCCCTGAGGTCAGTCGGGGGGGGCTGCATCTATAAAGGGCTCGATTTTTACTTTTCAAGAGAAACAAGCTCTTGCCTGTCCCCTGGCAGCACAGCAGAAACCAAGCACCACCAGCACTGTGTGTAGGGCTCCAGCTCTCAGGGGTCCCCACAGTAGGTGGGGGGGGGTTCCTGTGCAGAGGACCTGCCTCGGGGGGTGGGCTGTCAGCACCACAGGGCCGGAAGGGGGGCCCGTGGGGCAGAGGGAGGCTGGTGGGCCGGGGGAGGGACCCCGTGGGAGCTGGGGGGGGGAGGGAGGCGGGGTGGGGCCGGGGGGGGAACCCCCGTGGGGCAGAGGACGGGAGGGCCGGTGGTGGCCGGGGCGGGGGGGGGGGTGGGGGGGACACCCCGTGGGGCAGAGGGAGGCTGGTGGGCCGGGGGGGGGACCCCGTGGGGCAGAGGGAGGCTGGTGGGGGCCGGGGGGGGGGGGGGGACCCCGTGGGGCAGAGGGAGGCTGGTGGGGCCGGGGGGGGGGGGGGGGCCCGTGGGGTGACCGTGAGGCACGGGGGCGGCGGGGCTGATAGGCCGTGGTCCCGCGGGGTACCGTGGGGGACGGGGGGACCGTGGGGCCGTGCGTGAGAAACCGTGAGGCGGGAGGGGGGCCCATGGGGTGGGGGGGGGAGCTGGGGGGGGGGGGGGGGGAAGAGCTTTGGGGCCGCGCAGAGGCTGAGGGGCGGCCTGGCCGCGGCGGAGCGGGGCCCGAGAGTGGCCGCGGGGCGGGGAAGGGTCCCGGGGGGGTCCCGGGCATCACCAGGGGAACCCCAACTCCCCCCCCACCCCCGCCGCGGGCCTTTACCTCCGGCCGGCCCCCACTGCGCAGGCGCAGAGCGCCGCCGCGCGCCACTTCCGCCGGAAGGGACTGGGCGGGGGGTGGGCTCGGGGAAGGGGGGCGGGCGTACCCGCGGAGGCGGGGCCACACAAAGGGGGGGGAAGGGGCGGGGCTCCGCAGCACGGCGGGGCCATGCGGTGTCCCCATTGGGTGTCACGCCCCCTGGGGGCGGAGCCATGTGATGGAGGCGTGGCTTGACCGTGGGGGGAAGTGGCCGGGGGGGGGCGGGGGGGGGGCCTGCGGCGCGGCGGAGCGCGGGGGCAGCGCGGCCGTCGGGTCCCGTCCCGTCCCGTCCCGTCCCGTCCCGTCCCCTCCCGCCGCCGCCATGGGCCTCACGGTCTCCGCCATCTTCTCCCGCATCTTCGGCAAGAAGCAGATGCGGATCCTGATGGGTGAGCGCGGGGGCGGCGGAGCAGGGCCGGGCGGGGGATGGGGATGGGGATGGCGCCGGGGCCGGGGCACCTACCGGTACCGGCGCCGGTGACACCGCCTCTTCGTTGCAGTGGGGCTGGACGCCGCCGGCAAGACCACCATCCTCTACAAGCTGAAGCTGGGCGAGATCGTCACCACCATCCCCACCATCGGTGAGTGCCCCGGCACCGGGCAGGGCCCCCATCCCGCACCGGGTACCGGGCAGGGCCGCCCCCCCCAGCCTCTGACAGCCGGCACCGGGCAGGGCCCCCATCCCCACCGGGACCGGGGGGCCCCCACCGGGCAGGGCCCCCATCCCCACCGGGTACCGGGCAGGGCCGCCCCCCCCAGCCTCTGAAAGCCGGGGCAGGGCCCCCCCGGCCCTGCCCACCCGGGTTCCCTTCCCCATGGGTCCCCCGGGCCCTTACCCTCCCGTCATCCCGTGCCCGCCTGGCTGCTGCGGCATGGCCACGGCTGGTGCCTGGTGGGGAGCCTGGCTCGCGCCCCAAAACGCCCTTTGCGGTCCCCGGCACGGGCATTGGCACCAGGCCACCCCCCCGACCTGTGCAGCGCAGCGGGTGCAAACCCAAATTTGCCGCCCTGGTTTGCTGCCATCTGACTGCCTCGCCGCGGTGAACACGGAGCCGGAGCCGTTTACGCCTGCGCGGCCCGGAGAGCGCAAAGGTGCTTCCGTGGGCAGGGGGTCGCTCGGCGCCTGCGGGTTCGGCAGGCTGCTGTCCCACCAGATCCGGGGTGCAAAGCCTTCGGTGGGGCACCTGGCACCACCTCCCGTAGCATCTCCCACAAGCCGGTTGGGAACGGGCTGAGCCGATGGGTCAGGGAGGCCGGTCACCGCGCTGGCCGGTGCCGCTGAACGTCTTCATCAGCGAGCTGGGTGCTGGGGGGGAGCACCCTCGGCCAGCTCGCCGTGGTCCCGAGCCGAGAGCGGTTACACGGCGGAGGGTCGTGCTGTCGTCCAGGGGGATCGGGGCAGGCTGGAGAA
This sequence comes from Gorsachius magnificus, assembly GCA_034008185.1. NCBI lineage: Eukaryota > Metazoa > Chordata > Aves > Pelecaniformes > Ardeidae > Gorsachius > Gorsachius magnificus. The sequence goes on from CM067081.1 coordinate 218,334,499, forward strand.
AGGAGCAGAGGAACCTCATGGAGTTCAACCAGGGGGACGCCAAGTCCTGCCCTTGGAGAGGAACAAGCCCAGGCATTGGTACCTGTTGGAGAGCAGCTCCGGGGCGAAGGTCCGGGGGAGCCCCCCCCCCCCCGACCGGGGTGGAGCTGCTGGGCTCCCCGGCGCGGGAGAGACAGGGACGTGCTGGAGTAAGGCCAGTGCAGGGTGGCGATGATGATGGACTGGAGCATCTCTCCTTCGGGGAGAGGCTGGGAGAGCCGGGGCTGCTCAGCCTGGAGACGAGACAGCTCGGGGGGGTCTCATCCGTGTGTGTAAACCCCTCATGGGGGAGGAAAGAAGATGGAGCCAGGCTCTCCTCAGCTGCACCCGGAGGCAGTGGGCACCCTCTCCCCACGCCTCTCCCTCCGCAGGGTTCAACGTGGAGACGGTGGAGTACAAGAACATTTGCTTCACCGTCTGGGACGTGGGCGGCCAGGACAAAATCCGACCCCTCTGGAGGCACTACTTCCAAAACACACAGGTATGTGGAGGGCAGACACGGGATGAGCTCCATTGGCTGCAGCGGGGCTGGCCCGGGGTTCCCTGGGGCTTCTGGCCCGATCCTGCCTGAGCGGGGCACGTCAGTCCCACTCCCTGGTGCGCTGGGAGCACTGGGAGTGCTGGGAATTCGGGTGGGTGTTTGCCCCGTTGGAGGGGAGTGAGGCAGAGGGGTCTGGTGGAGGAGCAGGCAAGGGGGCAGCGCCCTCCCCGGGGTGCCCTGGCTCTGCGGGGGTTGCATCCCCTGGGGGTCCGCTCTCCCCCTCGGCCAGAGGGTGCCCACCTGGGACGTCCCCATCTTCTCCGTGCAGGCTGCTCACTGCAGCCTGGTTCCTCCCGCAGGGTCTCATCTTCGTGGTGGACAGCAACGACCGAGAGCGAGTGCAGGAGTCTGCCGACGAGCTGCAGAAGATGGTGAGCGGTGGTGGTGGGGGGGGGGGGATTCGGTCTGGCAGGGAGGTGGGCACCCCCCGCCCTCCTCCCCCTCGTCCCGCTCTGCAGCAGCGCCCGGGTGGGGGTGCGAGATGAGACCCGGCTCGGCTCTGCCTGCGACGCGGAGCCAGGGGCATCCGTCCGGGGCTGGGGCACCCGGCAGCGATGCTTTGGCCGGGCAGAGCCTGGACCTGCAGGGATCAGCGGCAATCGCGAGGGGGGAAAAATGGCCACGAAAACACGGTTCTAGGCTGTAGGGTCAGGGCATTGCTGGCCAAGCGCCTGGGGTGCCCGGGGAGGGGAGGCGGCATCCAGAGATGACGTCCGAAAGCCAGCCTGAGGGGTGGGGGTCATTTACTCCCTGGCATGGCTGCCTGGGGGGGCCGAGTGTCCCCGGGAAGGGAAGCTGGTGCGAGCGGAGCATGGCGCAGCCCGGGAGCGGGGAGGAGGGACGGGCCGATGCCCACAGCCCGCTCGCTGCTGTTCCGAGAGCCCCGTGCCCGCTCTCTTGCGCTGCTCCCACGGCGGTCGCTGCGACCCCCCCTCCCCTGCAGCCCCACGTGCCGACGCAGGCGTCCCCTCTGTGAAGGGCACGGGTGCTCCTGGAAGGGCATCCCGGCGCCACTGAGACCTCTGGGCAGCAATGGGGGCAGCCAAGATACTGGAAGGGAGCGGAGGAGCTGGAGAGCCCACCCGGCTCTTTGGGTCTGTCCGAGCCGGGTCTCACGTGCCGGGGTGCGGGGGCTCACCGGGGGCTCACTGAGAGCAGCGCCCGGCTCAGCCGTCCCTACTCCCTCCGCAGCTGCAGGAGGACGAGCTGCGGGACGCCGTCTTGCTGGTGTTTGCCAACAAGCAGGACATGCCCAACGCCATGGCGGTGAGCGAGCTGACCGACAAGCTGGGGCTGCAGACGCTGCGCAGCAGGACCGTGAGTGGCCGGGGTGCCGTCCCCACCCCTGTCCCTGCTGGAGGGGCCCCAGGGGGGGCTGCTCCTGGGGAGCACCGGGCTGGCCATCTGCAGAGCCCAAAGCCATTTTTTTTTCCGTCTCCCTCTGTTTCGCAGTGGTACGTGCAGGCAACGTGCGCGACCCAGGGCACGGGGCTCTACGACGGGCTGGACTGGCTATCGCACGAGCTCTCCAAGCGCTAGCCGGGCCGGCGGCGCAGGGACCGGATGAGCCGGAGGCGTCTCTTCCAACTGCTGTTTCATTTGGTTTTCTTTGTTTTATTTGGGGAGGGGGTGTTTTCCCTTTCTCCCCCGAGTGGCCTCGTCTCTGTGTTTATCTGGTAGGACTTGAACCTCACGGACTCTTCGTCCAGCTCCACTCCGTCCTCCCCACCTGCATGTGCCGTCTGCGGAGCTTGCCTGGACCTGCTGGGGTGGCATGTCCCCAGGCGTCCCCGCTCCTCGCCCGGAGCCGGCGGTGGGGGCGAGCTGGGCTGGGAGGCAGCCCTGCCACGGCGGGGCTGGAAGGATCCCCCTTTTTATCCTTCGATAAACTTTATAGTTCTCTGTCTCTCGGGGAGGGGACGTATGGCTGCGTAACGTGCTGTTGTATATCGAGTCATTAAACACCACCACTTTGTACCCTGCGCCCGGGGCATTTCTGGCTGCCTGCGGGTGCCACCTTAGAGCCCCGCTCCCCGGCGTGCATCTCCCACCGGCGGCGCCGGGCACGGGGATTTGGGCCTTAACCAAACCCTGCTGGGATGCAGGGGTGGTGGGCAGCAGCTCCGGGATGCGTTTGCAAGCTCATTTCCCCGTCCCCTGGTGCCAGGACGGGGGCTGACCTCTTTGGTAGCTGCCCCCGGGGTGCTGTTGGGGTCTGGCTGCTGGCCCAGGAGGTTGGGGCCGTGCTGGGGGAAAGCCTCATGGGGTCGGCTCAGGCTGCGTGCTGCAGGAGCGCTAATTGGGTTGTAATTAGTGGGACTCGGCAAAACCATGCCCAAGGGCGGCTGCGCGCAGGCGCTGGGAGAAGGCTGTCCCCGGGGCCCCCCCCCCCCCCCGGGGATCCCTGGCTGCCCCCCCCGGTTGTCCCCGTGGGGATACCCTGGCTGTTCCCCACTCCTGGCTGTCCCCCACTCCTGGTGTCCCTTGGGGATGCCCTGGCTGTGGGCTGTGCCCCCCCCAGGCTGTCCCCTGGGGATGCCCTGGCTGTGCCACCCCCCAGGCTGGGAGAAGCCGTACCCCCACCGGGGGTGCGTCAGCCGTGGGGCGCTTGGCTGAAGAGCAGCCCCCCACCGCCGCCGCAGCCTCCAGCCTCAAAAGCTGCTTTGCAGCAGAGGACAAGGTGACGCTGGTGCCTTCGCTCACTGCCACGGCTCCTGGGGGACAGTTAATCCCTGCAAGGCGGGTGAGTTTCACGGCGATGTTGGATCTCACCCGTGCCCATCAGCTCTTGCTGCCAGGCTCCCTCCTCCCCTGGGATGGTCCCGCTGGCTCTGGGGACAGCCATGTCCCCCCATCTCCCCGGGGACAGCCCAGACCCTCTACGGCCAACATGCGCAGCAGCATGGGGGAGGGCTGGGGGACAAATGGACACCCACTCACCACGAATAACATAACAAATGCCCCATTCAGCACCAGTTGCTCCAGCCTGGCCCAGACATCACCCTCAGGCTGAGATGAAGTGACCTGAAAATGCCACCTGTAAGGCTGTGAGGTGTCCCTTTGGCACCTGACCACTGCCACCTCCAAGCCAGCAGCCCAGGGAGCGCAGGGGCTGTGATGCATTTTGCCAGTTTGCTGCCCACTCTTCCCTGGTTCCCCACGGCCCCCGGCCACTGGTGGGTATCTGTCCGGCTGCGCTGGAGTCCCCTCTCCTCCAGCAACATGGCTGGGACATGTCCCCTTGGCCACGCTGAGGTTCCCGGTTTGCTCAGTGCTGTGGGTGCTGCAGGAACCCACAGGCAGGAGAGCAGGCAGGAGAGCAGGCAGGAGAACAGGCAGGAAGCAGGCAGGAGCAGAGAGCAGGCAGGAAGAGCAGGCAGCGACAGCAGGCAGCAGAGCAGGCAGCAGGAGGCAGCAGGCAGAGAGCAGCAGCAGGCAGAGAGCAGGCAGCAGGCAGGAGCAGCAGGCAGCAGGCAGCAGCAGGGCAGCAGGCGAGAGAGGGTGCTGCAGGAACCCACAGGCAGGAGAGCAGGCAGGAGAGCAGGCAGGAGAACAGGCAGGAAAGCAGGCAGGAGAGCAGGACAGCAGGCAGGAGAGCAGGCAGCAGACAGAAGAGCAGGCAGCAGGCAGGGAGAGCAGGCAGGACAGAGCTTGCTTCCTTCTTGCTTCTCCAGGAGGGGTTTGCAAACCTCTCCTGTGCCCAGGGCATTGCACAGTCACAGCAAAGGGCAGGGGGGTCCTGCCCTGCACACACACACACCACCCCCCCGCAGCCCCGCACCCCGAGGGCTGGCTCCCCACAGGCTCCCAGCACCCCGCAGCATTTTGGGTGCCCCAGGAGGGCACCTGCGGCCCCCGCAAAGTCCTGCACCATGCAAACGAGGACACTGGTGGCAGCGTCCCATGCTGGCTGCTGGCCCTGGCAGAGGTCTCTTCGAGTGGGTCCAGCAATTTTGGTTTTAAATGTTTTTGACGGGCTGGGCATGAATTGTGGCTCTGCTGCCGCGCGGTGCCACAGGGCCTGGGTGCTGGTGACCACGGCAGCCAGCCTCCTGAAAAATACACCCCAATATGGAGGAGGTATCATAGAATCATGGAATGGTTTGGGTGGGAAGGGACCCCCAGAGGTCCCCAGCCCAACCCCCCTGCAGGAGCAGGGACACCTTGAACCACATCAGGTTGCTCACAGCCCCGGCCAACCTGGCCTGGAATGGTCCCAGGGATGGGGCCTCCACCCCCTCTCTGGGCAACCCCTGCCAGGCTTTCACCACCCTCCCTGGAAAGAATTTCTGCCTTAGATCCAGCCTAAACCTGCCCTGCTTCAGTTTCAAGCCCCCCCCTGGCCCTACTAAAAAGCTTGTCCCCCCCTTTCCTCTGGGCCCCCTTGAAGCCCTGAGCGGCCGCACTCAGCTCTGCCCGCAGCCTCCTCTGCTCCAGGCTGAGCACCCCCAACTCTCCCAGCCTGGCCTCAGAGCAGAGGGGCTCCAGCCCTCGCAGCATTTTAGTAGCCCCTCGGAGCATTTTAGTAGCCCTCCCCTGGCCCCGCTCCAACAGCTCCATGTCCTCCTGGTGCTGAGGGCTCCCGAGCTGGACGCAGGGCTCCAGGGGAGGTCTCCCCAGAGCAGAGCAGAGGGGCAAAATCCCCTCCCTCCACGCTGGCCACGCTTCTCCTGATGCAGCCCAGGGCAGGGTTGGCTTCTGGGCTGCCAGCGCCCATGGCCGGCTCCTGGCCAGCTTTTCACCCATCAGGGCCCCCAAGTCCCTCTGGGCAGGGCTGCTCTCCATCCTCTCTTCCCCCAGCCTCTATGGATCCCAGGGGTTCCCCCGACCCAGGGGCAGGACCTTGCACTTGGCCTTGTTGAACCTCATGAGGTTCACCCAGGCCCCACCTCTCCAGCCTGTCCAGGTCTCTCTGGATGCCATCCCGTCCTTCTGGTGTGTCAACCGCACCACTCAGCTTGGTGTCATCCGCAAACTTGCTGAGGGTGCGCTCGATCTCACTGTCTAGGTCATTGATGAAAACATTAAACAGCACTGGTCCCAGTATGGACCCCTGAGGGACACCACTCGTCACCACTCTCCATCCAGACATCGAGCCATTGACCACTGCCCTCTGGATGCGACCATCCAACCAGTTCCTTATCCACCGAACAGTCCACCCATCAAATCCACAGCTCTCCAATTTAGAGAGAAGGATGTTGTGGGGGACGATGTCAAAGGCTTTGCAGAAGTCCAGAGAGATGACATCCATTGGTTTTCCCTTGCCCACTGTTGTGGTCACACCATCATAGAAAGCCACTGGTTGGTCAGGCAGGACTTGCCCTTGGTGAAGCCATGCTGGCTATCTCGAATTATCTCCCTGGCCTCCATGTGCTTCCATGTGTGTATCCATGCTTCTGGAAGTAAAAGGCTCCTTTGGAGCTGCCGTGGAGCGTTTGGAGGGCCCGGACGGGAGAGGCTGTTCCGCAGCCTCACACCACCGGGCCGCGGCAGGGAGCGGCTGCAGCTTCGGGTATTGCCAGGGCACGGTGGTGGCTGCAGCACACAGTCCTGGTGTGGCAGCAGTGCCACCCTTCCTGTCCCCATCCCTCTCCCGAGGGCTGAACGTGGTTGGAATCTCTCTGCTGTGGGTTCCACGCCTGTTGTGGAGCTGCCCCGGGGCCATGGTTGCCGTTTGCATCGCCCTGGCTGTGGCACTGCTTGGCAGAGCTGCAGCCCCAGGGTGCTGGGGGCTCCGGGTGGCCCAAGGCGTCCCTGCTCACCTCCGCCTTTTGAGTCTGCTCAGGCATCGGAGATGTCCCTGTTCCCATAAGGCTTTCCCCATGAGCTGGTCGGTAATATACGCCACGAGTCTGGCAGGTCTCAGCCCACCTCTCCGGGCTGCCCTGGTCCCAGGATGCTGCTGCAGCTCAGTCAGGTGGCCAGGACAGACAGACAGATGGCCAAGTCGGGGCTGGTGCAGCCGCTGCGCCGGGGGGGCTGGTGAGCAAAAGCGATGGCATCCCCCAGGACGGAATGATTGGGGTAAGACGGCTGCATACGCCCGGGATGGGTTTTTTTCACTTAGAAGCCCCCCCAGAAGGCTTTTCTCTTATAGAAACTATTTTTTTCTTGCTTCGAAAGGCACAAAGTAAGCTGGAGCCTGGCATTGTCCTGGGGGGGGCAGAGAGGGCCCCCCCGGGGCTGCCCAGGCTGCCCTCAGAGCCGGCTGCTGAGGCTGGGCTCCCAGCCAGGGGCCATGGGGCCGTGGGGACGGTGCCCCCCCCGCAGTGGCCCTGCCCAAGCCCTGCAAACGGGGGGAAAGCCCTCGCCCCGGGCTGAGCCCCCCCGAAGGAAAAAAGCATTTTCCTTCGAATCAATCCGCTCCTCCCGCCCGCAGCGGAGCTCCACGCCAGCGACAGCCGCCCTTACCCTGGCTCCACCATTAAATTCCATTTCTAATCAAGCAGAAACCCAAATCTTTTTTATTTAGACTGAGGATCTGCAGCATGGCTGGGGCCTGCTGGGTCTGCAAGGTCACAGTGGAGGGACCAGTGTGGCAACCGGGATGGCTGGAGCTGGCCACGGTGAAGGGACCAGTGTGACAACCGGGATGGCTGGAGCTGGCCACGGTGAAGGGACCAGCGTGGCAACTGGGATGGCTGGAGCTGGCCACGGTGAAGGGACCAGCGTGGCAACAGGGATGGCTGGAGCTGGCCACGGTGAAGGGACCAGTGTGGCAACCGGGATGGCTGGAGCTGGCCACGGTGAAGGGACCAGCGTGGACAACGGGATGGCTGGAGCTGGCCACGGTGAAGGGACCAGCGTGGCAACTGGGATGGCTGGAGCTGGCCACGGTGAAGGGACCAGCGTGGCAACTGGGATGGCTGGAGCTGGCCACGGTGAAGGGACCAGGTGGCAACTGGGATGGCTGGAGCTGGCCACGGTGAAGGGACCAGCGTGGCAACTGGGATGGCTGGAGCTGGCCACAGTGAAGGGACCAGTGTGGCAACCGGGATGGCTGGAGCTGGCCACGGTGAAGGGACCAGTGTGGCAACCGGGATGGCTGGAGCTGGTGGCCACGGTGAAGGGACCAGGTGGCAACTGGGATGGCTGGAGCTGGCCACGGTGAAGGGACCAGTGTGGCAACCGGGATGGCTGGAGCTGGCCACGGTGAAGGGACCAGTGTGGCAACCGGGATGGCTGGAGCTGGCCACGGTGAAGGGCCCAGTGTGGCAACCGGGATGGCTGGAGCTGGCCACGGTGAAGGGACCAGTGTGGCAACCGGGATGGCTGGAGCTGGCCACGGTGAAGGGACCAGTGTGGCAACCGGGATGGCTGGAGCTGGCCACGGTGAAGGGACCAGCGTGGCAACTGGGATGGCTGGAGCTGGTCCTGGCTGCACCGTGCCGTCCCGCCCGCCGACCTCCCCTCTCCGTACCGGGCTGTGCTGAAGCCCTACGGCGGCTCGGGGGCTTGCCAGCAGCTACGGGCACTCGCCAGGGGGCCACGACCACCACAGTGAGTGGTTTTCCTGCTTGCCCACCCTGCTCCCCGGCTCCGGAGACTCCCTGGCCAGGATTGCTCCCTCTGGGCTGGAGGTTCCTCCAGTGGTGCCAGGAAGAGTCCCCATACAGTAGTGGGGTGTCCCCGGATTCCAGCAGGGATGTAGCGGGAGCCTGGCAGGCAGGAGAAGGGGTCCCCGACCGGGGTCCCACGCTGCCACCCCCCGCATCCTCCCACGCATCCCCCGCCGAGCAGCACCCCGGCCCCCGGAGCAGGGGGGCTGGCAGCAGGGATGGCACCGTGCATCCCAGCGGGGAACGGGGGGCTCTGCAGGGAAGGGGGCCCCGGTTCCGCTGACCAGCGCTGCCCCAGCCGCTGGGCAGAGGTGGGCAAAGCGCCCAGCACCAGCACCGGTGCCTGTTGCGATGGTGCCACGCATTGGCACTCGCAGCGTGGGCACTGACTGTCCCTCCCCACGCGCCGTTAATGAACTTTTCCCAGAGTAATTTGACGGTATTGTAAATAGGAGGGGGGAAAAGCTTGAAGTGGGTGCTAACGGGGGGATGCAGCAGAGAAGCGGGGCGGTGCCGACACTGCCCTCCCTTCCCCTGCGTCCCAGGGGCGGCGACAGGGACACAGCACTGGGGATGGTGACAAAAGCTGCAGGGGGGCGAGGGGCTCCCAGGGCGCCTGGCTCCCAGTGCCTGACCCCAGCCCCAGGGACATGGTTGTGGTCCTGATCCCTGCAAAGCCACCCAAGGCAGCTGAGGAAGAGGCCGGTGGGCGAGCAAAGCCAGGCATGAAGCCTCGGGGTGGCAAAACTCCCACAGGGATGGATGGAGGTGGGCATCACCCCACTGCGGGGGGCGTTTTAGGGAGCTGCTGGGGGCCGTCCCGGCCATGCTGCGCCCCAGCTAGAGCTGGGCTGAGGACGGCGGCTGTGATCAGAGGGGATCTGGGGGCTGCAGGGGCTGCAGGATGGGTTGGGGGTACCCCAGGAGATGGGGGTGGCCCAGGGGAAGCAGTGGCCGGCTGAGGGGACCCTGTAGTGCAGACAGCAGGACACTGGCTGTCCAGCAGCTCCTGGTTGAGCTACGAGGCATCGTCCCACCCAAAGCCTTGCAGGATAAGTTATGGCTCTGCGTGCTGGCAGGCCTGTGCCGCAGCCGGTGGCACCGGGATAAACCCCTCACCCGCCAGGAAGGGGTACCCCCCCGCCCACAAGGGTCTGAGCCCCAATAACCCAAACCCCCAATAACCAACGTGGTGGGACACTTCCCCCGAGCAGCCACCCCCTCTACCCCCATGGGGCTGAGCTCCCGGGAGGGCGATGGCGAGCCCTGGTTTGGAGGGGGCAGGCAGTGAGGTGACGGTGGCCCGGCTGTCACCGGCCTGCTCCTGTGCTCGGACATCCTCGCCTCACTGCACTGGAGGGTGGTCAGAGCCCCCCGCCCCCAGGGCCCCTCAGAGCCAGGGGCACCCCGGTGTGTGGAGGCGAGTGAGGGGCTCCGGTGAGCCGGCGTGGAGGGGGGGGGGGGGGCCGGGCGAGGGGCAGTGGGGTGCAGGTGAGCCGGGGGGTGCAGCAGGCTGCCAGGCAGCCGGAGGGGCTGCTGCTGGGGCCAGGCCTGCGGGATGGAAAGGGGCTCAAGCAGCGCATGGGGCTGGGGACCAGCACCCTCGCCCCCAGCCCTGCTCTGCCGTGGGGCAGGGGACACCCACCCCACAGCAGCCACCCCCCCCGCTGCAGGGCCGGGACCAGGGCGGGGGGGACCGGGTCCCTGCACCCCCAGCACCCCGTGGGGTCCTGCACCCTGCCACCAGCTCCCACCCTGGCCGTGCCTGGGGGTCCCAGCCCCCCTTCCAGCCCCTTTACCGCAGCAAGCGTTGTCCCAGGCGCAGGAGCTGGAGGTGCAGAGGTGCAGCGGGGCTGGGGGGCCGGGGTAGGGGCTGAGGCCGTGGCTGTGACCGTGACCATGACCGTGGAGGGGCTGCGGCGAGCCGGCGGGGGCAGCTGGGAGGTGCTGTGCAGGGAACAGAGAGCAGGATGCCACGGGGCATCCCTGGCACCATGGGGACCAGAGCACCCCAAAGGGGACCTGCAAAGTGTCACCCTCTGGGGTGACTCCAGAAACAGCTCCCTGGGGAGGGCAGCACCCAGAGAGCCCAGAGCTGCTGGGCAATGGGGGTGCAGGCTCTGGAGGGTTCCCGGAGCCTGTTTGGGTGCTGGGGAGGCCTCCCCGTCACCCCCAGCCACCTCCTACCTGTGCAGAGCCGGCGGCTGTTGCAGAGTGGGGGAGGAAAGCGGCCACGGCCGCCCCCCGGGGCAGCATCCAGTCGCACCAGGAGCCTGCGTGGGGAGAGGCGGGGTGGGCAGCACGCTGGCTCGGGACCACTCTGGTCCCCAGCCTTGATTTTGGGGAACTGAACCCGGTGTTCAGTGCCCAATTTCAGCAGCGCTCCCTCCCAGGGTGGCCCCTGGACCCCGTCCTGTCCCCTCCACCCCTGGGCTGTCACCTGCGCCGCCAGCCTCCAGCTTCTGCTTGGCCTCGCGTCTCCATTTCGCTCGTCGGTTTGAGAACCAGACCTGGGGAGGAGGGAAGGGGCTGAGGCTGCTGGCCCTCGCCCCGGGCAGCGCTCCAGCTCCTTGGCACCACTCTCCCCCCCGGGACACGGGCTTTGGGCAGAGGAAGGGGGTCAATCCTGCGCCTTCCCCACCTCGTCGGGCTGCAAGCGCATGCCGGGCTCCCCCAGCACAGGGCGTGGGAGACACGGGTGTGCATGCGTGTGCATTGTCATGGCGTGGGCTGGCCACGTGCACGGGCAGCCCTGCCCCGGCCAAGGGGGGGCACTCACTGCTGGCACTACCCGTGGCACCGGGACGGCCGGCGATGGCCCGTGGCTGGGAGGGGAAGGGGCTGCCATGAGCCTGTCAAGGTTTGCCAGCAGCATGGGGACGTCTGCCTGGAGCTGCTGAGTGTGCCCTGGATGCCTGTTTGAGGGGCAAGAGCCATGGATTTTGCCACGGAGCATGCCATGGAGCGTGCCATGGATTGTGCCATGGATTGTGCCACGGAGCATGCCATGGAGCATGCCATGGATTGTGCCATGGATTGTGCCACGGAGCGTGCCATGGATTGTGCCACAGAGCATGCCATGGAGTCTGCCATGGATTGTGCCATGGATTGTGCCACGGAGCGTGCCATGGATTGTGCCATGAAGTGTGCCATGGAGCCTGCCACGGAGCATGCCAGGGATTGTGCCATGGAGCATGCCACGGAGCGTGCCACGAGCGTGCCATGGAGCGCGCCATGGATTGTGCCATCCTGGGCTCCAGCAGCGTCCCCACAACCTCCCCAGCCCCATGGCCGGGCAGAGCTGGGAGGGCAGAGGCCAGGAGCAGGGCCGGAGCGGTGGCTGCACTGGGACAGGGCACGCAGCTGCCGGTGACTGCGCAGCGCAGGCGTGAGTTGTCACCGACAGAGGTGCCGGGCACGGCGGCCACTGCCAAGGAGCAGCCTGAGGGTCCCAGCCTTGCCCCAGCACGTCGTGACAGAGCCAGCCCTGCCCCGCTCCTGCCTGTGCCCAGCCATCAGAGGGTAGAGACCCCCGAGCTGGGGACAAAAGCTGTTCTCGGGGGTCACCCCCGCCTTGCCCAGGCACCGCCTGAGCCCAGTCCCACCTCTGCCACCACCGCCAGCAGCAGTGTCACAGTTTGGGATGTCCCTGCATGCCAGGAGGGAGCCCTGTTCCCCCGCGCTGGCAGGCTGGGCAGCCCCGAGCCCAGCGCCCCGGCTGGGAGGTGCTGGCCGGCAGGATGGGTGCGGGGTCTCCTCTTACCCTGATGGTTGCGTCGGGCAGCTGGGTGGCCGCGGCCAGGCTCTCCCGGGTGACAGTGTCGGGGTATTGTCCCCTCTGAAACTCTGCAAGGGGGATTGGGGTGCCATCAGCCTGGCTGGCACAGCCACCCCCCCAGTGCCGCGGTGGGGCAATGCCAGGATGGCGGCTGCAGCCGGTCCATCGCCGGGCGCCGGTGCCCACAATTTGGAGCAGCTTGGGTCACCGCAGCGATGGCCGTGCCATTCGAAGGGGCAGGAGCCCATCCAGAAAGCGGCAATGCCCTCCCCCGGGAATGGCCCTGCTCCATCCCGGCAACCTGCGGGCCACGCCAAATGCCCTGGTGCCAGCCGGTGTCCACTGCGAGCCGCACCTTTCTCCAGGGCCTCCGACTGCTGGCTGGAGAAGACGGTCCTGTTCCTGTGCCGGGTGCTCAGCGGGAGCCGCCGGCCGGACGCGGAGCCCCGTGGAGGGTGCGGGGGGGGGGGGGGGGGGGGGGGGGGGGGCCTTTGGGGGCTGGGTGAGCGCAGGAGTGGGGGAGGAGCCCTGGGCACGCGTGTGCGTGCACGTGCATGCATGTGCATGTGTGTGCATGCATGTGCGTGCATCCATGTGTGTGCATGTGCATGCGTGTGTGTGCGTCCGTGTGTGTGCGTGTGCATGCGTCCGTGTGTGTGCATGTGCATGAGTGTGCATGCACGTGCATGCGTGTCTGTGTGCACGTGCGTGTGCATGCGTGTGCGTGCATGCATGCTGTGCATGTGCATGCGTGTGCGTGCGTCCTGTGTGTGTGTGCATGTGTGTGTGCATGTGCGTGTGCATGTGTGTGTGTGTGGTGTGCATGCCTGTGTGCACGTGCGTGCCTGTGTGTGCATGTGCATGCGTCTGCCTGCGTCCGTGTGTGTGCATGTGCATGAGTGTGCATGTGTGTGTGCATGTGCGTGTGCATGTGCGTGTGTCCGTGTGCGTGTGCATGCGTGTGTGTGTCCGTGTGTGTGCATGGGCATGTGTGTGCATGTGTGTGTGCATGTGTGTGTGCATGTGTGTGTGCATGTGCCTGTCCATGTGCGTGTGTCCGTGTGTGTGCATGCCTGTGTGTGCATGTGCGTGCAGCCGGGGGGCCGGTGGTGGCAGGAGCTCCCTGCCCGCTCGGAGCAGGTCTCTCCCCGGGGTGCAGCCAGCCCCCAGCCCCCAGCAAGGCTCACCCCGTGGCAGCGGGTCCCTCGCAAAGCCCCGCTCCGCCGCCAGCCGCAGGTCGCTGGGCAGGTTCCTCAGCACCCGGTTGATGGAGGAGACCTGGGCAGGGAGAGATGGGGCTGCACCATGGGCAGGGGGTGCCGGGCCCCGCAAGGGGGAGAACAGGGGGGGCAAAGCCCCCCGCTGGCACTGGGCATCCCTCCACACCCCGCGGGAGCCGGGGAGGTGCTCAGGCACCCGGGGGGGGAATGGAGGCTGAGCCCCACAGCTCGTCCCGAGCCACTCTCCTCCAGCCGCGCCCCGGGGGGGCACGGGGGCCATGCCCATCTGCTCCGCCGTTTGTTGATACGGGCAACCCCTTAATTTCGGTGGACTGACAATATTTGACGTGGGGCAATCTGCACCTCGGGGCTGGAGATCGTGAGATTTATGGAGGTGGGTCTGTCGTTAGGAAGCGCAGCTCCCCGCGCTGACGCCACAGGTTGCATTTTATTGTCTCTGCCGCCCAGTGGCACTTGTAACAGACCCGCCACGGGTCCCCCTACACCCCTGCTGGGGCCAGGCTGGCTGGGGAGACCCCTCGGGGCTCTGCTTTAGCCGGGAGGGAGCCGTTTGCCTTCCTGTCCCTGCCTGCTTCTCCCCCTGCTGTCTCGCCAAGCGCCGAGCCTTTCCCTGAGCATCCCACCCCATCGCCAGCCACCCATCCCAGCGAGGGACCCCCACCCCGCAGCACCCCAGCCCAGGGCTAACCCCCTCGTGGTGCTTGGCCCCTACATCCACCCCGCAGCCCCCCGTGGCTCTCCCCGGCGGGGACTCACGCTGGGGGTCCTGTTGCTGGCGCAGATGCCCTCGGCGTGCAGCTGCCGGCGGATCTCCCAGGCGAAGAGGGAGGGCTGCTCCAGCTTCAGCTGGGCGATCCTGGCCACCACCTCGGGGGTGGCCATGCGGGGCTTGCTGCCCCCGATGGCCTTGGGCTCCAGGGCTCCCGTCCGGTAGTAGTGGCCCAGGATCTTGCTGACGCAGCCGTTGGACACCTGCGGAGGGGGTGGCTGGGGCAGAGGCTCAGCGGGAAAAAGGATTGGGAGGAGAATCCCCAACCTGGGCGCACCTTGAGGCTGCGGGAGATGTCCGAGGTCCGGACGCCGCATGCCGCCAGCTCGACGATCCTCTTCCTCTTGCAGGCGGGGAGGGGGCGGCCATTGATGAAGAGACCCCCCAGCTGGTTCACGCCACTGGGCCCTGGGGAGAGCCCAGGGGGTCGGGGGACACGGCTTGCCGCGAGGGGGGACGCGCCTGCCCTTCCCTCCCCAGCTCACGGGAGAGCACGGGGCCTGTGGCTTTGCAGGGTGAAGGACCGGGGTGTCGGGGACCCCTGTGCATTGGGTGGGGGTTTGGAGGGGGCTGGGCAGGAGGACTTGGAGCAACATGGGGCTGGTTTGGGGCTGGGGTGTGGGTGCAGGCAGCATGCGGCAGAAGCAGGCAGGGAACCGGGGGACCAGCCCAGGGATGCTGGCAGATGGAGGCTCCTCCAGGCAGAGGCAGCAGGGGAAGGCAGCTAAGGGGGGTGCGGCGGGGTGGGCAGGGAAGCACTGGGACATCCCTGGGGCGCACCAGCCCCCCTGCAGGCTTGGGGGGGAAAAGCAGCCTCATCTGTGATGCAGCAGGGGCCGGCACAGCACCTCCCCAGTTCCCCCAGGACCATGGGTGCCGGGATTGTGCTCCCTGCACCGCCCCGGTGCAGCAGCATCGCTCACCTTGGTGTTGCATGACGGGGCTTCACGGGGCGTTTGGTGCCTGGGGATTGCCAAGAGGAGGCGGTTGGTGTCACAGGGCCAGATAAATCAGCGATGGTGCCCAGGGCTCAGCCACGTCCCCTGCCCACGCTCCTGCGAGAAGAAGGGGGAGCAAGGGCAGAAACAGGGAGCAGCGGATGGGAATGCTCGAGGGCGTCTGACTGCTTGGGAAACCATCGCACGCCAGGCACAGCCGATCAAAAGGACCTGGGCTTTAAAGTGCTCTCTCGGCTGCAAGAGGCACTCGGGCTCTGAAGTGGCTGGGGAGACGCCGGGGATGCCACCTGCGCCACCTGTACCTGGTAGCCACCGGCACGCAGCGGAGCCGGCTCGGCTGAGCCATGTCCCAGCGCCCACATGCACTCCCTTTGGACAAGCCACAGGGGATGGAGGGTTTCCCCATGCCCACCCTACTGCGGCTGAGCACTGGGGTCCTGCTGGGTGTCGGTGGGATGGGGGGAGCAGAGGAGGTGACAGGACCGGGAGCTCTGGGTTTGCGCACAACAGCTTCGGTGCTGGTTCGGGGACCGTTTACCTCCCACTTTCACCCTCCCCTGCTGCCTCTCCAGCAGCTCCGGGCACAAGCGCCTGCGCATGGGATCACCACTTCCCCCTCGTGTCCTCGCCGGCAGCTTGCTGTCTCTCAGCATATTTATTTATGTCAGAGGGAGGGTCTGGCCCCACGCTCCCATTGCCCCGCTATAAATCCAGAGCGGCTCAGCTGCAGCCAGCGGCGTGGGGCTGGGGTTTGCAGTGCTGGGAGCCTGACCCAAACCAGGCGAGGCTGGCAAGCGGTAACTTGGTTAACTTTGGTTGGAGAGGCTCCGCCGCTCTGCCACCTCCTCCACCAGCTCCGAAGGTCAAGGCTGGGTTTCCCCCCACGCTTGCACGCACACTCCCAGAGCCCCCACGCTTCTCCCCTTCCCCAGCCCTTCTGCCTGCCCCCCGCCCGCCTTCCCTCCCTCCAGGTCCTGACCTAAGGCAGCCCCACGGATTTAGACACCGACGGCTCAGCCTTGGGACACCACGGCCGCACCCAGCACCCCCACAGCATGTGCTGCCCCCTGCTCCCCTGCCCGTCCTGCCCGCCAGCTCTCCCGCAGCCCCCCCCCGGGGCCCGGTGGTGCCCAGCCGGGACCCCCGGGGGGGGGACATTTCCCCAGGGAGGCTGGTGCCAGCCCTTCTCTCAAGGAGAACCCCGCTCCCCGTGCTGTCTGCTCAGGCAGAAACACTCATGGTAATTAATGAGCAATGCACCGGGCCACAGGGGTGCCGCACAGGCTGCCGCTGCCACCGCTGCCTTGCCAAAGCCCGGGTGGCAGGGCTGGCACCCCTAGTTAACCTGCGACTTCACCTGAAGCACCCTGAAAACTCCTGGGCACCCCCAGTGGGGGGCTTTCCCCGCTACAGCCCCCAAATCCCGCTGCAGCCTTGGCCCTGCTTCCCTGCAGGGCTTGGGAACGGTGTTTGGAGACCCCACCCCCAACGATGAAAGTCAAAATAAATCCAACAGCGGGGATGACGGGCAGACCCCGGAGCAGCCCTCCCGCCCCGGCCACGCGAGCGCATCCACGCGCGCATGCCCCCACCGCGCACACGCCTGCGCGTATCCCCCGTGCGCGCAAGCGTAGACCCCTACGGCCAAGAGCGAAGACGCCCGGCGTGGGTGGCCAAGAGGGGGTGCGGGGGTTACCTGCGGGATCACCAAAGAGCTGAACACGATCGTCCTCGGGAGTCAAGCGGGTGCTGCCGTGGCCGGTGGCGTGCGGGGCGGGTGATGAGGGAGCCGGGGCCGTGATGTCACCGGGCGGAGGAAGAGGGGAGGGGGGAAGGGGGGCCGGGGGGGGGGGTTACCTGCGGGATCACCAAAGAGCGTAGCGTGCGGGGCGGGTGATGGAGTGGTCGTGAGGCACCGGTGGGGCTCGGGGCTGGCTCGGGGCCGGTGGCCCCGAGCCAGCCCCGAGCCCCACCGGTGCCCCCCGGGCCGGGCAAGGAGTTGGTACCGGGGTTAAACTCCGGTATTTCAGCACCGGCTCCCGGTGGACAGCGCACGCCCAGCCGCCTCCCGCCGCCCCGAGCATCCCCGGGACCCCCCGGGATGGATTGGGGGGGACTGGGGGGGGGGGAAGCCCCCTCCGCAGCCTCCTGGTGTTTGGGGCGGGGGGGTGGTAATCGGTCCCGAGCATCCCGCAAAGAAACGGGGAGAAGCCCCGGGGGGAGGGGAAGGGGGAGAGGGGGCGGGAGAGAAGGGGGGAGGGGGGGGGGATGGGGGGGGGGGGGGATGGGGAGGGGAGGGGGGGAGGGGAGGGGGAAAAGAGGGGATGGGGGGGATGGGGGGGGGGGGGGGGGGGGAGGAAGGGGGAGGGGGGCGGGGAATGGGGGGTGGGGGGGGAAGAGGGGAGGGAGTGCTGGGGGGGGGTGGGGGGGCTGGGGAGAGGGGGAGGGAAGTGGGGGGGGGGCGGGGGGGAGGGGGAGGGGGGGGGAGAGGTAGGGTCGGGGGGGGGTGGGGGGGAGAGGGAATGGGGGGGAGAGGGGCGAGGGGGGAGGGGGGAAGTGGGGATGGGGGGGGGGGGGGGAGGGAAGGGAGGGGGGATGGGGAGGGGGGGGGGGGGGGGGGGATGGGAGGTGAGGGAGGGGGAGAGGAGAGGGGGGAGATGGGCAGAGGGGGAGGGAAAAAGGGGAGGGGGAGGGAGTGGGGGGGGGAGAGGGGGGGGAGGGGGAAGCGGGAGGGGGGGAGGTGGAGGGGGGGGGGGGGGCAGAGGGTGGGGGGAGGGGAGGAAGGGGGAGGGGATAGGGGAGGGGAGTGGGGAGAGGGGAGAGGGGGGGGAAGTGGAGCGGGGAGGGAGTGGGGGGATGGGGGGGGGGGGGGAGATGGGGAGTGGGAGATGGGGGGGGGAGGGGGGAGGTGGGGAGATGGAGGGGGGAGAAGGGGGAGGGAGGGGAGAGAGGGTGGGGAATGGGGGGGGGAGAGGGGTAGGGGTGGTGAGGGGGGAGGGGAGGGGGGGAGGATGGGGGGGAGGGGGGGAGGAGAGAGGGGGCGGGGGAGGGGAAGGGGGAGGGAGGGGGGGAGGGGGGAAGGGAGAGGGGGGTGGGAGGGGGAGAGGGGTGGGGAGGGGGAGATGGGGAAGGTGGGGAGTGGGGGTGGGGGGGGAGGGGGGGGAGGAGGGGAGGGGAGAGAGGGGAGGGGGAAGGGGAGTGGGAGGAGGGGGGGAGGGGTGGGGGATGGGGGGGGGGGGGAGAGGGGCGGGGATAGGGAGGGGGGAGGGAGGGGAGGGGGGGGGGAGGGGTGAGGGGGAGGGGGGAGATGGGACGGGGGAGAGGGGGGGGATGGGGGAGGGGTGGGGGGGGGGAGGGGGAGGGGGTGGGGGAGGGGGGGGGGGAGGGGGAGGGGGGGGAGGGGAGATGGGGGGAGACGGGGGGGGGGAGGGAGGGGGTGGGAGGGGGGGGGAGGGGGTGGAGGGGGGAGATGGGAGGAGGGTGGGGGGGGGAGGGGGGGGGGGGGGGGTTGGGAGAGGGGACGGGGGGGGAGGGGGAGGGAGGGGAGGGGGGGGGAGAGGGGGGGGGGGAGGGGGGGGGGGGAGGGAGGGGACGGGGGTGGGATGGAGAGGGAGGGGGGAGGGGGGTGGGGAGTGGGGGGGTGGTGGGGGAGGGGGAGAGGGGAGGGGTGGGGGGGTGGGAGTGGGGGAGGTGAGATGGGGATGGGGGGGGGAGATGGGGAGGGTGGGGAAGGATAGGAGGGGGGATGGGGGGGGGGAGATGGGGGGGAGAGGGCGGGGAGGGGGATGGGGGACGAAGGGAGAGAAAGGGGAGAGGGGGGGAAGAGTGAGGGAGATGGGGAAGTGGGGGGAGGGGGGAAGGGGGAGGGGGGATGGAGATGGGGGGGGGGAGGGGGGATGGGAGAGGGGGGATGGGAGGAGGAGGAATGATGGGGAGGGGGAGGGGAGGGGGAGGGGGTTGGGAGGGGGAGAGGGGGGGGTTGGGGGAGGTGGGAGATGGGGGAAAGGGGGGGAGAAGGGGGGGAGGGGGGGAAAGGGGATGGGGAAATGGGGGGAGGGAGGGGGGGGTGGGGAGGGAGGGGGGGGTGGGGGGGTAGGGGGAAAGGGGGGATGGGGAGGAAATGGGGAGGGGAAATGGGGGTGGGGATGGGGGGGAGGGGGGAGTGGGGGGGTAGGGGAGAGGGGTGGGGGAGTGGGGATGGGGGGGGGGGAGGGGAAGGGGAGGGGGGAGGAGAGAGGGGGGGGGGGGGGAGGAGGAGGGGGGGAGGGTGGGGGAGGGGAGGGAGGAGGGGGAGGGGGAGGAAGGGGGGGTGGGGGGGGGGGAGGGGGGGGGTGGAGGGATGGGGGAGGGGGGGGGAGGGGGGGGGGGGGAGGGGGGGAGGAGGGGGGAGAGGGGAGGGAGGGGGGAGAGGGGGGGGAAGGGGGGGGGGAGGGGGGAGGGGGAGGGGGGTGGGAGGGAGGGGGGGGGCGGGGGGGGGGGGGCGGGGGGGGGGGGGGGGGGGGGGGGGGGAGGGGGGGGGAGGGGGGGCGGGGGGAGGGGGGAGGGGCGGGAGGGGGAGAGGGAGGGGAGGGGGAGGGGAGGGGGGGGAGGGAGGGGGGGAGGGGAGGGGTGGGGAGGGGGGGGAGGGGAGGGAGGGGGGAGGGGGGGGGGGAGGGGAGGGAGGGGGGAGGAGAGGAGGGGAGGGGGAGGGGGAGGGGAGGGAGGGGGGGGGGGAGGGGAGAGGGGGAGAGGGGGAGGGAGAGGGAGGGGGGAAGGGGGGGGGAGGGAGGGGGGAGGGGGGAGGGAGGGGGGGGGGGGGGGGAAGGGGGGGGGGGGAGGGGGAGGGAGGAGGGGGAGTGGGGAGGGGAGGGGGGGGGGGGGGGGAAGGGGGAGGGGGGGGAGAGGGGGTGGGTAGGGGGGGGGGGGGGGGGAGGGGGAGGGGGGGGAGGGGGGGAGGGGGAGGATGGAGGGAGGGGGAGAGGGGGAGGGATGGGGGAGGGAGGGGGAGAGGGGAGGGGGGGGGGAGAGGGGAGGGGGAGGGGGAGGGAGGGGGAGGGGAGATGGGGAGAGGGAGGGGGGGGGAGGAGAGGGGAGGGGGAGAGGGGAGGGGAGGGTGGGGGGGGAGGGGAGGGGGAGGGAGGGGAGAGGGGGGGGAGGGGAGGAGGGGGAGAGGGAGGAGGATGGAGGGGGAGGGAGGGGAGAGGGGGAGGGGAGAGGGGAGGGAGGGAGGGGAGGAGGGAGGGAAGGGGAGAGGGAGGGGAGGGGGAGGGAGAGGGGGGAGAGGGGGAGGGAGGGGGGAGGGGGAGGGGAGGGGAGGAGGGGGGGGGGGAGGGGAGAGGGGGAGAGGGAGGGGGAGGGGGGGGAGGGGGAGGGAGGGGGGGGAGGGAGGGGGGGGGAGGGGAGGGAGAGGGAGGGGGGAGGGGAGGGAGGGGAGAGGGGGGGGAGAGGGAGAGGGGGAAGGGGGGGGATGGGGAGAGGGGGGGGAAGGGAGAGGGAGGGGGGGGGGGGAGGAGGGAGGGGAGGAGGGAGAGGGGAGGGGAGAGGGGAGGGGAGATGGGGAGAGGGAGGAGGGAGATGGGGGGGAGGGAGAGGGGGGGAGGAGGGGGAGGGGGAGGGGAGAGGGAGGGGGGGGAAGGGGAGGGAGAGGGGAGAGGGAGGGGGGGGGGAGGGGGAGGGAGGGGGGGGAGGGAGAGGGGAGAGGGAGTGGGGAGGGAGATGGGGAGGGGGGAGAGGGGAGGGGGGAGAGGGAGGGGGGGGGAGGGGGAGGAGGGGGGGAGGGAGGGAGAGGGGGGAGAGGGGGGGGGGTGGGAGGGGAGGGGGGGGAGGGGATGGGAGGGGGAGGAGGGAGGGGGAGGGGGGAGGGGAGGGGATGGGGAGGGGGAGAGGGGGATGGGGAGGGGAGGGGGGAGGTGGGGAGATGGGGAGGGGAGGGGAGGGGGAGGGGGGAGGGGGAGGGGGGAGGGGGGAGGGGAGGAGGGGGGGGGGGAGGGGAGGGGGGAGGGGGAGGAGGGGGGAAGGGAGGGGGGAGGGAGGATGGGAGGGGGGGGAGGGGGATGAGGGGAGGGATGGGGGGAGGGAGATGGGGAGGGGAGGGGAGGGGAGGGGAGGGGAGGGGGGGAGGGGAGGGGGAGGGTGGGAGGAGGGGGAAGGGGGAGAGGGGGATGGGGGGGGGGGAGGGGAGGGAGGAGGGGAGGGGAGAGGGGGGGGGAGGGGGGGAGGGAGGGGGGGGAGAGGGAGGAGGGAGAGGGAAGGGGGGAGGGGGGGGGGAGGAGGGGGGAGGGGAGAGGGGGAGGGGGATGGGAGTGGGAGAGGGTGGGGAGGGGAGGAGGGAAGGGGAGAAGGGGAGGGAGGGGGAGGGAGGGAGAGAGGGGGGGGGAGGGGGGGGAGGGGAGTGGAGGGGATGGAGGGGGAGTGGGGGAGGGGGAGGGGGGGAAGGGGGAGAGGGGAGATGGGGGAGGGAGGGGGGAGGGAGATGGGGGGGAGAGGGAAGGGGGGGAGGAGGGGGAGAGGGGAGAGGGGGGAGAGGGAGAGGGGTGGGGAGGGGGAGGGGGAGGGGGGAGGGGAGGGGATGGGAGGAGGGAGAGGGGAGGGGTAGGGAGATGGGAGAGGGGCAGCTGTGTCACCCGCATTTCATTGTTGCTTGCACGACTCCTTCCATCCACCTTCCCCTGCACCTCAGGGAAGGTTTTTTTGCAGACATTTCTTCCGCAGTGGGAAGTGCTGCCAGCACTGGTGTGCCACACCACGGGGCAGGGTTGGACGTGGCTGGATTGGGCAGGCACTGGCAGGGGGACACCAGTCCGTCCTCTCCCGCCTTTCCCTGGGCCTGGGCAGGCATCTCCTGTGCCAGGACCTGATGGTGCGTGGGGGCCTTGGGTCAGGCTCTCCACATACCCTGCTCTGGGACCCCACAGATCTCCCCACGCTGTGACCAGAGCTCAGAAAGTGCCACAGAAACTCCCATTGGTGCCCCACACCTCGGGGACCCACTCTGGAAAGCCAGGGATGGCTTTTGCATCTTCATACCCCTGTGTTAGCCGGGGTGGGGGGAGGGGGGAATGAAGGACTCTCTTATTCCCGGTGAGTTTGGCGGCGTCATGGGCTCTGCTGTTCATCAGCACGGTGCAATCACCGTTCCTCCAACCCGTCGCTTCGTTTCCAAGCAGAGCAGGGCTCGCTTCAGCCTGGCCCCTGCTGCTGATCCCAGACCTCAGCTTTCGTTTGGATCTGACTTCACAAATTTGCCCCTACGTGGTGGGCAGGGAGCGCCCAGGGAGGGAGAGGGTTTAAGGGTGCTGCCCGTGGGTGCTCAGCGGACGCATCTCTGCCAGGCCTCCGCTCATCTCCTCCCTCCCCTGCCCTGGTAGCCCCACCAGCCACTGGTGCCGTGAGCCGCCGGGCTGGGCTCCTGCTCGCCCAGACGGGCGCTGCCATCACCCTGTCTCCAGCTGGGGCTCTGCTGCTGGCAGCCGGGACCTGGGCAGTGCCCTGGGTGCAGCCAGCGCCAGCAGCCTTCAGGCATCACCTTCACACCATGGGGAGCGTGAAGGGAAGGGGGGGGGGCGGGGGGGGGGGCTGCGGGGAGGGGGGGGATGCGGGGTGCCGGGGGCGGATGGGGATGCTGAGCATCCCAGGGGCAGAATGGGGATGCTAAACATCCCAAGGGCAGGATGGGGATGCTGAGCATCCCAAGGGCAGGATGGGGATGCTGTGCTTGCTGGGGTAAGGACAAGGATGCTGAACATCCTGGGGCAGGATGGGGATGCTGAGCTCCCACAGGGCAGGAGAGGGGATGACTGCTTGCTGGGACAGGACAAGGATGCTGCTGCGGGGGGGGGGGGGGCTTGCGGTGGATCTTGGCTTGTGCGAGCGTGGCACAAGCATGGGGTGTGTGGCGGAGCGTGGGGAAGGGAAGGGGAAGGGGAAAGGGAAGGGAAAAGGGAAAGGGAAGGGGAAGGGAAGGGGAAGGGGAAGGGGAAGGGGAAAGGGAAGGGGAAGGGGAAGGGGAAAGGGAAGGGGAAAAGGGAAAGGGAAGGGGAAAGGGAAGGGGAAGGGGAAGGGGAAGGGGAAAAGGAAGGGGAAGGGGAAGGGCCCCCAGCTGGGCAGGCAGCCCCGGGCATGCCCAGCCCTCCCAGGGGTATGGACTGCAGCAGCATCTGTCCCTTCGGGCCGGGGCATGGGAAGGGGCTGTGCTGGGGTGCAGCCAGGTGCCCCAGGGCATCGCTGCCCTGCCCAGGGCCTCTCCAGAAATTGCCTCCTTTCTCCTGCATCCCAGTGCCTTGCAGGACCAACGGGCAGGGAGCCTGTGCTGCTGTGGCCCCCCCATGCCCCCAGCTTTTTTCAGCTTCCCCAGCTCCGGTGTGATCCGAGGCAGCTCCTGCACCCATAGCCTGTGGCAGAGGAGGGGTAATTTCTGCTTCTTGGCAGTCGTGCCCCATCCCTGTGGGCTGCTGCACCCTGGCGCAGAGCTGGGGTCTCCCCATAGCTCCCCACTTCTCCCCAGGGCCCTGAGGTGGAAGAGCAGCTCCGGGTCTGTGCTGGGATGCTGCCGGACACAGGGCAACGTTGAGCGGCTTTGCTGGCAGGGGGGGAGTCCCTGGGGCTCTGAACCTCTCCCCAAAGCCCCGTCTCTCCAGCAGCCCCCTCCAGCCTCCCCGGGGCTGTCAGAGCCTCGGGGGTGCCGTGTCCCAACGGATCCCCTCTCGGAGGCAGCACCGGGCAGAGTGCGGCTCGCTGGACGCAGGACGGCTCTCGGGCGCCAGGGGAAGCACCCACCAGCACCCGGGGCCCCAGTGCCTCCACCGGCAGAAGCAGGGGCACGTCAGGGGTGTGGGGGGCTGCAGAGGTGAGCGCAATATTTTGCATGTCCCAAAGGGAGGGTATGGCCCAGGCAAGGTGCCCCAGTGCCAGTTTGGCAGCGAGGTGGTGTCTGCCGCGGCTGCGGGTGCGCCCGGGGGGTTTGCACGGGACAGGGGCCCAGCCAAGTGGATCTTTTGTCTTCATCATTGTCTCCATCTCCTTTTTTAAGCAGATTTCAGGTCTGGCTGGTAAAGGCACCCGCGTTGATAGAGGGTAATTGGATTTCTGCAAGACATTTGACTTACTACAGCATGACGGTTTGATTAAAACCCTCTCATTAGGTGAAATTAAGCGCGTGCACGTTAGGCAGGTGAGAAGCTGGCCCCAGACTAAGGGGAAACACCATCCATGGGGAGCCAGCCCACAGCGGAGAGGCACAGCAGAACCATCGCGTTTTCTGAGCGGTGGCATTTCCAGGTGACACTGGTGGCCCGTGTGGCAAAGGGGGAGGGGGACAGGTAGGTGCATCTGGGACCAGGACTGTTGGTGACCACCACGGCCAGGGGACAGATGGGAAAGCAGAGCCCCAAGGGTCACCCCAAAGCCTGAGCTCTCTGGGCAGACGTGAGCTCTGACGAGCCTTCGTTAACCTGTAATTGCAATCAAATGTAACTGCGAGCAGCTGGGCGTTGCTGAGCTCTCCCTACCTGGCAAAGAGATCCCGCTGTGCCCCCGGCAGCTGGATTTGGGGATTTTAACCAGAGGACACTCAGCAGCCGGAGCATGGGGCTGGGGCCAGGGTCCTGCCCTGTCCTGGGACCTGCCTGGGGCTTGGGGAGCTCCCCGGGGAGATGCAGCCTGAGAGCAAAGCGGGTGACAGTGGGGCCTTGAGGACACGCTTTCGGGGCCCTCCTCTCCCCGTGTCTCCCGTGCTGTGCCAGTGGAAGGAACGGGGGCAGGCAACCTGGCACGGCACGGCTGCGGCTCCGGGCAGAGCAGCTCCTTGCTGTCAGTGGGTCCGGGGCTGAACAGAGGCTTAGGGACCAGTTCCCCTCCCAAAGCCCCATCCTTGATCCCACTGGAGATTCCCAGAAGGTTTTTCCTCCTTTGGGAGCTGGCAGCAGGCTGGAGACAGGCTGGGTCCAGGGAGGGGGTGATGAGCAGCTTCCCTGCCTAGGAGCATGGGTGATGCTCGTCAGCGCTAATGAGCCAGAGCGGGGAGTGATGGCCCCTTGGCCCCGGCGCTGGGAGGTCCGTGCTGGTGTCGGGTGCCTGGGCTGGCAGCGAGGAAAGGGGAACGTGCTGGGGTTTGGGGTCTCAGAGCATGCGGCTGGGAGGGGACACAGGAAAGTAAAGGGGACCCCGTGGGGACGAGGAGCCAGGAGAACGGCGGGGAGCAGCTCTCTGCAAGCGGAGCCCGCCGCCGTTAGCAGTGCCATGGGCACCGCACGGGAACGGGGGCGCAGAGGGAGCGGAACCGGGAATGCGATTATCACACGACATTTTTAGCAGCAAGGTGTTCGCTCGCTAACGCGTGGCCATTCCTCGCGCCTGGGGTTTTGCCCGGCTTCATTTCCCGGGTATTGCTGGCAGGAGGGGGGGCAGGAGGGGCAGAGCCCCCGTCCCGCGCAGACGAACCGAGCACCAGGCAATCGCTGGTGCTGTGCATGGGGCGCCGATGCACGAGGCAACAACGGGCTTCGGGGCGCTGGGGATTTGCTTGCCACCCCTCTCAAGGGGAGATCACGTCGTTAGGGTGCTCTGACACCCAGTTACTGGTTTTCCTCCTTCTTGCCCCAGCCGAAGGTCAGCTCCGAGCTGGTCCCGGGGGACGCGGGAGCATCAGCCACCACAGTGGGGGCTCTCTGCCCAACAAGCGTGGTGGCACCGTGGGGTCCTGGGGGCCCGAGGGGGCAGGGGGGCAGGAGGGTGAAGTGCAGCTCCCCCGGGATGGGGGGGATCCTGCAGGGGGGTGGCAGGGCCGTGAGGGACTTTGAGCCACAGGGGAACCTTGAGCCACCGGGCATTTCCAAGAGGAGAGGAGGGTGGACTGGAAAGCTCTAATGGGAGAAGCAGCCCTGGGAGAGGAGGGAGGAGAGGACAAGCCTTGCATCCAGCCCTGCTGATGGCTGGCTCCGTGGGTGGGTTGGCCGGGGAATTGGTGCATGGCAGGGCAGGGGCAGACCCCATTTAACCAGCAGCAGGGACATGCTCTGCAAACCCCATCCTGCATCGCAAGGGATGCGCTTCAGGCTACCACCGTGCTGGCCCAGGAGGCTGGAACCCCCTGGGGCTCCTCAGGGAGCTCACACCCCATGCCCACTCCTGCGCGGCCACATGGTCCCCAGCCAGGTTCCTTTGGGCAACCCGTGTCGCAGCGTGTGGGGGTTTGACCCTGGCTGGATGCCAGGGGCCCACCAAAGCCGCTCTATCACTCCCCTCTAACCGGACAGAGGAGAGAAAAGTAAATCAAAAAGCTCGTGGGTCGAGATAAGGACAGGGAGACCTGCTGGGAAGCAGCTCTGCCCAGAGGGACCTGGGGGTCCTGGGGGACGACAAGGTGGCCATGAGCCAGCAGGGTGCCCTGGTGGCCAAGAAGGCCAAGGGCACCCTGGGGGGCATCAAGAGGAGCGTGGCCAGCAGGGCGAGGGAGGTTCTCCTCCCCCTCTGCTCTGCCCTGCCCTGGGGAGACCCCACCTGGGGCACTGGGTCCAGTTCTGGGCTCCCCAGTTCAAGGAGGATGAGGAACTCCTGGAGAGAGTCCAGGGGAGGGCAACAAGGATGATGGGGGGACTGGAGCATCTCCCCTGTGAGGAAAGGCTGAGGGAGCTGCGCTTGTTCAGCCTGGAGAAGAGAAGGCTGCGAGGGGATCTCATCACCACCTACAAAGATCTCAAGGGTGGGGGTCAGGAGGACGGAGCCAGACTCTTCCCAGTGGTGCCCAGTGCCAGGCCAAGGGGCCATGGGCACAAACCTGAAGCAGAAGAGGTTCCAGTTGAACGGGAGGAAGAACTTGTTGCCTGTGAGGGTGCCCGAGCCCTGGCCCAGGCTGCCCAGGGGGGCTGTGGAGTCTCCTTCTCTGGAGATCTTCAACCCCCGCCTGGCCGCTGTCCTGTGCCCCCTGCTCTGGGTGAGCCTGCTTGGGCAGGGGGGTGGCACTGGGGGAGCCCCCGAGGGCCCTGCCAGCCCTTGCCATTCTGTGATTCTGTGAGAGATCATTTTATCAGTTACCATCATGGGCAAAACAGACTCAACTTGAAAAAAATTAATTTATTATCAATCAAAATCAGAGAAGGAGAGGAGAAAAACTGCTAGATCTTAAAAACCTTCCCCCCACCCCTCCCTTCTTTCTGGGCTCAGCTTCGCTCCCAGTTTCTCTGCCTACTCCCCCCAGCGGCGCAGGGGAACGGGAATGGGGGTTGGGGTCAGTTCATCACACGTTGTCTCTGCTGCTTCTTCATCCTAGGAGGAGGACCCTTCCACTGCTCACGCGTGGGGTCCCTCTCATGGCAGACAGTCCTCCATGAACTACTCCAACATGAGTCCTTCCCATGGGCTACAGTTCTTCATGAACTGCTCCAGCGTGGGTCCATCCCTCCCACGGGGTGCAGTCCCTCAGGAGCAGACTGCTCCAGCGTTGGGTCCCCTGTGGGGTCACCAGCTCTGCCAGCAAACCTGCTTCGGCGTGGGCTCCTTCCCTTCCCAGGAACCTAATCTGGTGCAGGCTTCCCACGGGGTCAGGTCCTGGGCTGCAGGGGGGGATCTGCTCCCCCATGGACCTCCATGGGCTGGCAGGGTTCGCTCCCCCTGGGCCCTCCTGCCCCTCCTGCTGCACTGCCCTTGGTGTCTGCAGGGTTGTTCTCGCTCCCATCCTCTCACTTCTCTTCTCTCTCCGGCTACTGAGCCACAGCAGGTTTTTTTTTCCTTCTTAAATATGTCATCCCAGAGGCGCTTCCACCATCGCTGATGGGCTTGGCCTTGGCCAGCGGCGGACACAGGGAAAACTTCTGGCAGCTTCTCACAGAAGCCACCCCTGTAGCCCCCCCGCTACCAAGACCTTGCCACAGAAACCCAATACACAGCGATGCACCCGGCCCCTGCGCTGCTGGGGGTCCTGGGGGGCTCAGCCGGGGTTTGCACGCAGGAGCCCAGGGGGAAGCAACCGGTCCCTTCCCGCAGCCTCGTGCCCCCGCACGCCGGCCAGCCCTGCTCCGGCACCCGCGGTGCTGCCGGCCCCCGGGGCTCGGTGCCTCTCAGCCGTGCCGCCTCCACCCCAATTACTTGCAAAATGCCTCACTCTGTGTTGTATTAAAGTGTCAGTGCTTGACACAAAATATTTATGGGCTCTGCGTTGAAATAGAGCCCAAGCACTCCCCCGGCTCGTGAAGGACACGGCGACAGCACCGGGAAGCCCTGGGGTGCGGAGTGGGGCCAGGGCATCGGTGCGGTGCTGCCGCAGCGTTGGCATGGCCGGGCAGGAGCAACGAGGGACCCAAATTTGCACCCAGGCAGAACGCTGGCACGAGCGGGTCCCTGGTCTCATCCGACAGGGGGGTTGGACTAGATGACCTCTAGGGGTCCCTTCCAACCTAAAACATTCTATGGTTCTATGATTCTATGATTCTGTGACAGCGGTGGCAGCTTGGCGAGGGGGGACAGGGGCCCGGCAGCGATGGACGGGACCTCGCGTCCCACAGCGGGACCAAAGCTGGGAGCTGTGGCGGGTCGGGTCGGTTCGGTTGCCCCAGAGCGATGCTCCCAGCACGGAGAGGAGTCTCCCCCTTCCTCTTCGTAGCTCCCTTCTACACACCCGAGGCTGTTTTGCATCTTGCTGGGCTTTCCCTCTGCAGCAGGCGACCCTGTTCCTCACTGAGCACTGGGGGACGGCTGGGGAAAAAAAAAAAATAATCCTTTCTTTTCCCCTCCAGAAAGCCCACATGAAAGTTAAAAGCCCAGATGAGTCAGCCAGCTAAGAAAACCTACTTTATCGAAGCGTTTCCACCTACATTTTAACTTTTCTTTTGATCAAAAAGACGATTATTAAAATATTCTGGCTAAAAGAGGCAAGCTTGGGGCTTGAAGACGCCTTCGCCGGAGCACACGCTGTGCTCCCTCGCCTCCCCAGCACAGCCTGGTGGGACGCAGCCGTGAGCCGGGCCAGTGGCACGGTGAGAAGCGGGCCCAGAAATGCCATAAATCGGGGTAACGGAGCAGCTTTGCCCAGGTTTTGGGCAGAGGAAATGATTTCCTGCCCTTCGGGCGCGAGCTTTTGTCCCGGTGCTTGTGAATTACGGTGCAAAATGTCAAAAGGGAAAAGGTGGAGGAAACAAGGAAAGAAATAAATTATCATAAAAACGAGCTGGAAGGGGGAAATGAAAAGCGGTGGAGGGCTGTGGCAGGCGGGGAGCGAGCCAGGAGGAGGATTCCCCCCAGCCCAGCCATGGGTGGGAGACCTCGGCAAGGGCAGTGCTGTGTCGGGGCGAAACCCCGGGAGCGGGACCCCGGGGACGCGCCGGCAGAGGGGCTGAAGGCTGCGCCGCCACCGGGCTTCACGTGTAGGAAACAAACCCTGCGCTAAAGGGACATCGTGGACACGAGGGCTGCAAAACCGCGCCCTGAGCAGGTAGACGGTGCCAGCAGGGTGGCCCCGACACACGGGCAGGAGGCAGCCTGCCCCGCTGAGCCCCGACGCATTCGGTGCACCCGCTTCCCCACAGGGGGATCAGGCTGTGATCCCACGCTCAGGGGGCTTCGGCACCCGGTGCGACGAGGTCCAGCTGCCCGGTGGGACACGGGACCACCGTCACGGCGGCAGCAATGGCTGCAGGCACAGCCGCTCCCGCCAGCCGGATGAGGGGAGCCGGTGCCGTTCCGTTCCCGTTCTGTCCCCGTTCCGTCCCCATTCCATCCTGGTTCCCCGGCGCGGGGATTGCAGAGATGCAATTGCCTGGATTCCCTACGTGACCGCTCAAAAAGGGGATAATCATTTTCTACCACCCACAAATGACACGACTCAGTACCGGGCTGGCAGCTTCCGAGCTGGCAGAGGCGAGCGCCTGAGTGGAGCGACGGCTGCGGCCGGGTGCAAGGAGCCGGCCCTGTCCTGCACCACGCCCCACGTGCCCCGGCACCGCGGCGAGGAGCACACGGGGGCATCTCCGAATCGTCTCCCAAATGGGGCAGAGCGCTTGCCCGTGCTCGCCCACCAGCCAGACATTCGTTTGCCGGAGCCGCCGGCTTGGGTGCCGTGCCCACCGCAACGTGGCACGCCGGGGCAGAGAAGGAGTGACCCCAGGTCCCTGCGCTGCGCTCATTCCTGGGCCACGCTGCTCTGGACTGGGGGTTTTGGGGTCACCCGAAGATATGAGGTCGGTACCCACGGCCCTCGCTGAGAGATGGGTGGCCGCACCGCGCCGACGTCCCCGGTGGGAGGACATCCTGCAGCCGCAGCCGGACTGCGAGTCCGGAGACGATGACGACGGTGACCTCGGGTGATCGATGCCACGGGGGAGACAGCCCTCGCCTTGCGTCACCTGGTGGGACCCGGACGCCGCCGGCCGCGGGTGCCGCAGCCCCTGGGTAGGGCACGGGTGGCCATGGGGCAGCGGAGCGGGAGGGGTGGGGGGTGGCCTTGGGGAGGGGGTGCCGGAGGGCTGCTGGGCGGCCCGGGCTCACAGCCAACCCGTGGGGCAAGCAGGGACTGGCCCTGCGGTTCCCCCCCAAAGGGCCAAAAGCAGGAGTGGCTGCGTGGGGGGCGGGGGGGGGCCCCGTTCTCCTCCCCTTTTACCCCAAAACTGCTGCTGGGGAGGCGGCGGGAGCTGCCGGGGCCGGTGGCCAGGAGCTTCCAGCAGCCCCGTGACTCTGCCTCGGCACGGGGGGGGCAGGGGGGGGGGGGGCCCCGGCCCCCCGGGGGGGGCGGGCGGGGGGGGGGGGTGGGGGGGGGGAGGGGGGGGACCTGCGTGGGGGCTGTGGGGGGAGCTGGGAAGGGGAACCCCCCCCCCCCGTGGGCCCCCCCCCCGCCCCCCCCGTGGGGCTTCCTGAGGTCCCCCCCCCCGTGGGGCTGTGTGGGGGATCCCTGACCCCCCCCGTGGGGCTGTGCTGGGGATCCCCCTCCCCTGACCCCCCGTGGGACTTCGCTGAGGAACCCCGACCCCCCGTGGGGCTGCGTGGGGGATCCCTGACCCCCCCCGTGGGGCTGTGCTGGGGATCCCCCTCCCCGACCCCCCCCGTGGGCTTGCTGAGGATCCCCGACCCCCCGTGGGCTGCGCGGGGGATCCCCCTCCGCCGGGGGCGGTCAGGGGGCGTGTCCCGCGGCCCCCCCCGGCGCGGCGGGAGGCCACGTGGGAGCCCGGGCGGCCCTTTGCCGACGTGTCCCTGGCGCCGCGTGCCCCGGAAGTCCCCCCCCCCAGAGGGGCGGGGCCTCCCGTGACGTCACCCCCGCAGCGGCCTCTCGGGCCGGTGCTGCGGCGCCGCGCGCGCCGGGGGGCGGCGGGGCGGGGCGGGGCGGGCGGCGGGCCGGCCTCCCGTTGGCCCTTAGCCGGGCGGGGGGGGGGGCTGAACACATGCCCCGCCCACCCCCGGCGAGGCCCCGCCCCACGGCGCCCCGCCCCGCCCCACGGCTCCCTTCCGCGCTCGCGCCGGGCCCCGTCCGTTCCGTCCGTGCTCGCCCCGTCCGCCCCCGCCCCGCCATGGCCTCCGCGGCCGCCCCCGGGCAGGGCGGCTCCGCGCCGCCCCTCGCCGTCCAGCGCGGCATCGTCGGGTAAGGGCTCTGCCCGCCGCCGCGCCCCGCGGGCCGCTCCGCCCGCCCGCCGCCTCGTGCGCTGCCCGCCCGCCCGGGGCCGCAGCCCCCGCCGGTGCCCGGCACCCCCCCACCTCCCGGTGCTGCCCCCGCCGGGGGCCGGGACCCCCCCCACCGGGACCCCGCTCCCCTCCGTGATGCCCCGGGGACCCCCGCTGCCCCCGCCGTGCCGCCCCCCCCTCTCCGGTGCTGCCCCCGCCGGTGCCCGGGCCCCCCCCCCTGTCTCCCGGTGCTGCCCCCGCCGGGGGCCGGGAACCCCCCGCTCCCCGCCGGTGCCCGGGACCCCCCCCCTCGCCTCCCCCCTCAGCCCCCGCCGGTGGCCGGGACCCCCTCCCCGCCTGCCCCACCGGTGGCCGGGACCCCGCTTCCCGG
Source organism: Gorsachius magnificus (assembly GCA_034008185.1). Classification (NCBI taxonomy): domain Eukaryota; kingdom Metazoa; phylum Chordata; class Aves; order Pelecaniformes; family Ardeidae; genus Gorsachius; species Gorsachius magnificus. The sequence goes on from CM067081.1 coordinate 218,366,333, forward strand.
TGCTCCCCCCGCAGCCCCGCTCTCTGCCCCCAGGCCCCGGCCCCCCCACCCCCGGCCCCGGGCCCCCGGCGCTGCCCGCAGCTTCCCCCCTGCCCCCGGGCCCCCAGCAGCCGCTGTCCCCTCCCCGCGGCCCGGGCACCCCTCGCTGCACCCCAGGACCCCCCCGGGCTGCTCGGCCCCGCGGTCCCCGGCTGCTGGGAAGGGGCAGGGGGAGCGCTCGGGTGCCCCCGTACTCCAGGGGCCACTGGTCCTGCTCTGCTGCCGGCCCTGAGCCCCCGCAGCCCTGAGGAAGCTCGGGATTCCCCGGGGCTGTCCCGTGGGGACACCGGCTCCTTGCCGTCCCGTGCTGGCCACGTCCCCCCGGGAAGGAGCAGTGGGACGGGGTCCCCAAGCCCCCTCGGCATCAGGTCCCCACGTGTGCCAGCGCGGAAACCAGAGGGCGAAGGTCGGGGTTCAGCACCTGCCGCGGGGATCGGGCCCTGGCCCCCCCCCCCCCGTGCCTTCCCGGTGCCTTTTCTGACCCGTTACCTGCCACGTGCCCCGCCGCCGGTGAGGATTCGGCTGCAGGCTGCCGGGAGCCGGCTTGGTGGGATCCCACCCTGCGCCCCATGCGTCCGCGTCGAGCCGGGCTCATGGGCCAGCACGGTCCCAGCGCCCGTCTTCGAGCCCGTTGGCCACTAAAGGCGCCGTGCGGTGCCCAGCACCCACGTTGTCATCCCGTGGCCCAAGCGCCGTTTTTTCTTGTGCCCAAACACATTCTTTTTTTTTTTTCCCCAAAGCTGCAGGTGACCCCCCCCCACACACCCTGGGCAGGCGTCGGCGCTGGCTGCGAATCCCACCGCTGCCTTCGGAGCGAGACCTTGGCTCGGGGCGTCGCTTCGCCCCGGAGCCCGCTGCGGCGCAGGGGACGGGGCTGGTGCTGCTGGAGGTTTGGGGACGCTGCCTTCCCCGTGCTTTAGCTCACCGGCCGTGCGGGGAACCCTTCCCGCCTCCTCCTGCCGTCTCGTGCCGAGATCTTGGGGGGGGAAAAACCTCCCCTGGCCGCTTGTGCCGGCTCCATCCGAGGGGATGTGGATCTGTAGGGTGATTTTGGGCATTGGTGTCTGCTGGCTGAGAGGCAGCCGTGCCCGGCAGGGATTGGCTCCCAGGGGCCGTGCGCTGCCCCGGTGCCCCGCGCCTGGGGGTGGGTGCTATGGAATCGTTGGCCGGGCACCCCAGCTCCTGCCTGGGGTGTGCCCCAGGGTGCCCCCTTCCCTTTCCAGGGCAGCCAGCCCAAAATCCCTGCCCAGGGGCACCCCAGAGGGGTGGGGGTCCCTGTCTCTCTGCGGTCACCGCTCTGCGTCGCGGTCGTGCCGTGGAGCCAGGAGCTGCCGGAGCGGTGCTGGCTGTGTGCTCTGCTGCAGTTCCCAGCACAACTTCTTGAACTTGAAAGTTTTAGGGATTCTTTTTTTATTTTTTAACCTCTCTGATGCGCAATTTCCCCCGAAATCGCAGCGGGGCTGCAAAGTTTGGGAGCGGGGAGGGGGCTCGTCCTGGTGTGGCAGAGCAGGGAGGTGATGGGCGTCTGGGCCCGGCAGCCACCGGGTGCCCCCCAGCTGGGAGAGGCACCCGGAGCCGGGCTGGGGCTCTGCCCCGCGGGGTGGGATGGGGTGGCAGCAGGCTCCTTGGGGGGGGGGGGGGGACGGGAACCTTGGGGCAGCGGGCGTGTGGGGGTCTGGCTCTGCTCTGGGGCATCGGTGGCCAGGCTGGAAGGAGCGCGGTGCGGCACGGCTGTGGCCAGCAGCATGGGGACCCCCGGCGTTGGCGCGAGAGAGCCGGGTCGGTGGCCGCCCTTCTCCTTGCCAGTCCCTTGGGACCCTGCCACCTTCCTTTCCCTGCCTGCCACCGGTTTTAACCCTTTGTGCCCCCGCATTTGCAGCTCTGGATGTGACAGTCTGGTCGGCAGGACCCCGGTGGGGTCCCCTCCCGCGCTCGGGGGACACCTCTGCCGCAGCAGCCGGGTCCGTCCACCCCGCGTCCCCATGCCGTGCCCTGGCCTTGGTGCGTCTGTGCGTGCTCGGCTCTGAGCCGCCGCTGACTCCTTGTATTGGCAATAGAGCTTTTGCAGCCCGCTTTAAGCCTGGTTTAAGCCTGGGTTTGCTCTGGCTGGAGCACGAGGCAGGCCGGATGGGGTGCCTGGGCCAACACTTGCCGCGCAGGGCAAGGAGAGCAGGGCCGGGGCTGGCAGGCGGGGGCTGCGGCTGCCTTTGGGAGGGCAAAGCCTGGGTGCTGGGACGGTCTCCCGGTCCCATCGCCGCCCAAGCCTGGCCAGCAGCCGGTGCGTGTGGTTCCCCGGCCGGGGGGCGAAGGGCAGGGGATGTGGCCTGGGACAGGGGCACGGGGCGGGGGGGGGCTGCGTGCCCAGCCCAAAGCGCTGCGTGCACCCGCGGAGCACAGAGCTGCTCCGCTAACGAACCCGTCCCCTTCCCGGGATCTAGGGTTTGTCTTGGTAATTGGATAAACCAGTTACAGCATCCGACTTGTTTCTCCGTGCCCTATAAATTAAAGATTAAGGTTAATTACAGCGATGAAACCTGTAAGTCCCGAAGTATCGAGCGCTGAGCCTTTGCCGGGGGATCGCTCTGTGTGCGGCTCGGGCTTAATTTGAAGCTCGGTTCCCGGTGGCTCGTGCAGCGTCTCCGTCTCTGCCGTGGGCCCGGGCACGCGGAGGCGGCGTGGGACAGCAAGCGCGGTGCTGTGGTGTGACCCTGAGGCTCGGTGCGAGCCGGTGTCCCTGGCACGGACACCACGGGGATTTCGGGTGGGCAGCAAGCCAGGCCACGCCACCTGCTGAAATCCAACCCCGAGGATTTTTTTTTTTTTTTTTTTGCGGTGGCAGCGGCAATCCCGCCTGCGGGCAGCCAGTGCCAATTCAAGCGGGGACAGGGTGATCCCCGGCGCGCTTGCTCTGCCTGGCCGGGGGCCCGGCTTGGTGGCTGGAGCTGGCCCTGCCGATGCTGCGGCGGGTGGGTGGGCGGCTTTGGGGTCTTGCGCAGGGACAGAGTGGGTGCCAAACCTTGGAGTTTTGGCAGGGTAGGAAGGTGCCGGTTGCGGTAATGGCGTAGGGTGGAAGGAGGAGAGGGCCAGTCTGGGACCTCGAGGCAGCCACTTGGCTGAGGTTGCCGGCCACGGGTGTGGGATGCGGCCAGCCTGGCACCGGTGCCTGCGGCCCCTCCGCTCCCGGTGGGTCGGATCTCCCGATCTCCCGGGCGGTAAAAGCATCTGCTCTGAGCGTGCTCCTCGCACGCTGTGCAGGGCCCAGAGAGCGTCCCTCTGGGCTGGCTGGCCGCGGGCACGTTCCCCTTCTGCGTGCCCTGGCCCAGGAGGCTTCCCGGGGGCGGCGCCGGTGCCAGCTTTTCCCTGCCTGCATCCTGAGCCGTGCCGGCAGCCGCGCGGAGCCCCTCGGGGTGCTGCGGGCACGCTGCCCTCCCGAACATGGGGATCCCCCTGCAGGGAGTGATGGGGCTGCTGGAGCCCTGGGATGGGATGGGATGGGATGGGATGGGATGGGATGGGACGGGATGGGACAGCCCAGCGGAGCTGTGCTCCTGGCTTGGAGCACTCGGCAGCCCAAGCAGGAGGGGCGATGGCCTGGCTGGTCAGCGCCCGGGGTAAAATCCCGGTCTGCCGTGTTATCCGCCAGGCTGAGATCGCCTTGCGTGCGGCGGTGCTGCGCTCCGACCGAGGGCACGGGACGTGAAGGCGCAGGGTGCGGAGCTTGGCTTCATCCAGCATCTCCGAGTGGGAAACCTGGGGCGACTCCTGACTCTGCCAGGCCCATGAGAAGTCGTGCCCGGTGGTGCCAAGCTTCCCACGCTCTGCCCGGGGCAGGATCCATCCCTGGAAATCTGTCTGTCCGTGCGGCATCACCTGCCTGCGTGCTCGGCTCCGTCACCTCTTGCCTCCCTTGCTGCTCCCTACCGAGGGGCGCAGGGGCCGGGGGACCCCCCGTAACCCCTCTGCCTCCCCGCAGGTGCTGTCGGGCTGCGCCATCATCGTCCGCGGGCAGCCCCGAGGCGGGCCGCCCCCCGAGCGCCAGATCAACCTCAGCAACATCCGTGCCGGGAACCTCGCCCGCCGCGCCGCCGCGGGCCAGCCGGATGCCAAGGACACCCCGGATGAGGTGGGTGCCTCCGTGAGCCGTGCCATGCAGCTCCCCTGCCCCTGGGGCCGTGGGCTGAGCTGGATGGGGTGCCCCCGTCTGCTGGCCCAGCCCTGCAGACCGCAGCACCCTCGGCTGGGCCGTGGCCAGAGGCGTTGCCCATTCCCAGACCTGGTGCTGCCATCCCCTGGGGCGCGGGCAGCTCCCTCCTTGCCCGGCTTGGGGGTACAATGCAGGATGAAGCTGTCCCTTCAGTCATCCTTTCCCTGCTCCCGCCCCCCAGCATGGATTTTGGGTTGGATTTCTCCTTTCTTGCCCCATTACGGTCGCACACTTGCCCAGGACGGGGCAGGCATCATCTGCTAGTGAGGACCAGGCACGGCTGGGCAAGGTCTGCAGGGCGGGGGGAAGCCTGTGGTGCCCCCGAGCTTCCCCCACGGGGTTTTGCCTGCCCCAGGGGGGGTTGCTTTGGCAGATTGGGTGCAGTGGTTGGGAGCGGAGGGAGCCCAGCCCCGGCCACCCATCCTCCCAGCCCCGGGGGTGGTGCAGAGCGCTGGCAGCTAATTGCTCTCCCTGGGGAGTTTGTCTTCTAAACACTGCTTCAGCCTTTAAATGTCACTCTTTTAAAAAATTACGCCTGTCAGGTTTGCTAATTGTTTATGAGCACGTCATGTTCTCTCCTCCGGACCGTGTTCCCCACCCACCCGCTGCGGTGAAGTGGGGCTGAGCTCGCCGGGGCTCCGGTGCGTTCGTGCCGCGGCGCTGGGAGGTGCCGGGGGGACGCGAGAGCTCCCTTCTCCCATCCAGGCACGGCCGCTGCGCCAATCCCGCTCCGCTCCTTCCCCACGGGAGCTGGAGCAGCCCCTGCCGTATCCCTGGGGGTTGGGGCTGCTCCGGCCCCCTGCATCGCTGCGGCCCCAGCCCGGGTCCCTCTGCCCAGGAGCCTTCCAGGGCTCGTCCGGCTGTGCTCGGGGAGCATGAGGCTGGCTGGAAAACACACTGTGACCCCTTTTTGGGGGACGGAGGGGGAGAGGGGGGGTGTTCCCCTTGCGAGGGGGTTCCTCTGCAAGCTCGTGGGCTGCAGACACACTCCAGCACGGTCCTGGGCTAACGCTCTGGGCTTCCCCCCGGCTGCGTTTGACCCAGCAGCTCACGTCGGCTTCTTCCCTTCCAGCCCTGGGGGTTCCCGGCTCGTGAGTTCCTGCGGAAGAAGCTGATCGGGAAGGAGGTCTGCTTTACCGTGGAGTACAAGACCCCGCAGGGCCGGGAGTACGGGATGGTGTATTTGGGCAAAGGTGAGCACAAGGTGTCCCCCGGGCACCGAAGGGGCTGGCGGGGAGGGCGCAGCCGCAGCCTGGGGCGCTCTTCGCCAGAGCGAGCGGCTCTCGCCGCCAGAGCTGCCGTCCGAGGGGTGGGTTGGGACGCGGTGCCGGCAGCAGAAGGATGCACGCCCGCTTTTTGGTGGAGCCACCAGCTTTTGGAGGGGAGCGATGCTCCGCGGCGGTCCCGGCTGACTGCGCAGAGCCGGAGCGCGGCCGCGCGCGCTGGAGCTGCGGCTGCCGGCTGATGCGCCGCAGCACACGGGACGGTGAGTTCCCGCAGCTTTCCCCTCGCCATCCTTTTTTGTCGCTGTGAATCTCGCTCGTCTCTGCCTGTTGGAGATCTCCCAGAAGGAGCCAGCTTACCTGCAGTGCCCGCAGGCAGCGCTCGGAGCGGCGTGGGGCAGGGGCAGCCTTTTTGGTGCTGGCGTGGGTGGGCTTTGGCTCCGGTGAGGTCCCCTCTCACGGTAAGCACGACACCGGACTGCACTCTGCTGGCTGCTGCGTCCCCTCTGCCAACAGCCTGGGCTGATTTTGATTCCAGCCGTGCTGGTGGATGAGTTTTTGGGCTCTCGCTCCCCGGGGTTAGCCCTCGGATGTTGCCTGGGCTGGTGAGAGTAACGGTGAGAGAAAGCGGCGTAGCGGTGGCCGCATCCTGCTGCCGGCTTCTGGGCTGCGCCGCTCTGCTGGGCGTCGCTCCTGCTTAGGCTCCCCCTGCCCTTGGGACTCAAAAAGGGGGACGAGACCCACTCGATGCGGTGGGCTCCTGGGAAGCAGGTGCTCCCAGCATGTCCTCCGGTGCCACCCGGCTCCCGGGGCAGATGGATGCACCGGGCAGGAGATGCGCTGAGTGAACAGTGCAACTCTGTGCTCACCGGAGAGCCGGTGTGGAGCCGGGACAGCCCCATGACTGGGATATCTGGGATACAACCGGGGTGTCGGTCGGGCTCAGCAGTGGCTCGCTGGCAGTCCCCCCTCCCATGGGATGGAAAGGACCAGGCGTGTGCGAGGGGCTGTGAAGGAGCTCGGGGGCTGCGGGGTTTTGGGCGTGCGTCCCCTGGGGGAGCTCTGGTACAGATTGGGGGGTCGGGTGCCCTCGCCCCCACGTCCCTGCAGACCGCGCTGCCTGTGGTTTGGCTGTGCCGGGCTGGACTGGAGGGGGTGAGCGGGTGCTGTGAGGGTCCTTGTCTCTAGAAGCACGCCCCGGCGTCACCGTGGTGCTCGGCGCCTTTCCTGCGGTGGCAGCGGGCAGCAATCGCCTGGGACGTGCTCGCCGCCGCAGGCAGGGTTCGACCCGAGGCAGGGTAGCAGGAACGGAGCCAGCGGGGTCTGCACAGGGGCCTGGGGAGGAAGGAGGTGGCGCACGATTTGGGGGACAGGCTCCTCTCGGGGTCTGTGGCAGGAGTTGCCCGTGGCTCTGGCTGGGCAGGATGAGGATTGCCGGTGCTGGCTACCAGCTCCACTGCGCGGCCAGGAAGCCCAGCGCCGCTGCTGGCTCCCAGTTCCCCGCTGCAGAGGGTCGGTGGGTGCGGTAGCGGCCGCGCAGCTCCCCGGGGAGGCTGGAGCGCTCTGCTCGGGGGTTTTCAGGCTTGGCTGGAGGTGGCCGGGGCCAGCACAGCCTGGGGTGGGCGATAGCCCTGCCTGGAGCCCCTTTCTACCAGCACCTCCTCGCTACTGCGAGGGCAACCCAGGGCAGGCTTCGCATCACCGCCGTGTCCCAGCACGCTCCAGCCCGCGTCTCTCGCTTCCCTATGGGGGTCCCCCTCCAGCGCGGGGACGCGAGACCCCCGGGCCACAAGAAAGGCGAGCGGGGGCCCTACGTGCTGCCGGGATGAGCACAAATAACTGCGTATGGAAGTTACCTTCATGCTCGTTCCTGGGCTTCCAGTTTGCTCATGGGCTGGGGGACTGGGAAGCCCTTTGGGCTGGGGATTCCCTCCTGCGGGGTGGGGGGAAACATCATTTTGGAGAGCTGCTGCTTTCCACTTCCCTGCCCCAGCGGCCATCCCTCAGCAGGAATCCTGGCAGGTCCCGACAGCGCTGCCTGCGACAAATAAACCTGGGAAGGGGTTTTGCTGCTGGGTGCCACCGCGCTCGGTAAAGCGCTCCCTTTCCGTCATCTCCAGCCTTGTTGTCTGCCACGTTTAAGACTTTTATGCCGTGCCTCCCGCGTAGGTGTCGCCCTTATTGTTAAATCCCAGCCTGTCACAGCGCGGAGGTGAGAAACGAAGCTTAAAATATTTTCCCGATGAAGTTGAGCAAGGTTGAAACACTATTAATATGGAAACGCTGCGACAGCCTCCCTGGCAGCGATGCAGCGGCTGTCTGCGACTCCGGGCTTTGGAGGGGTGGGGGCTGGCCACCGCTGGCGGCTGAGCCGGAGCAGAGGTGCCGGGGAAGGGTGGGGGTCCGGGTGGTGCCCTACACCCCCTCCCCGGCCACCCGGCTGTGCAGCCCTGCACCTTCCCTTTGGTGGGGGCTTCTCCCGGGGGATTCTGCCCGAATCTTCCTGTTTATCTGCTCTCCCTGGCTTGGGGTCCCCCCCGGACCAGGCGTTTGTCCCCCATCTCCCCGGGGGCTCTGGCTCCCAGCGGCTGTGAACCCCCCCCCCCCCCCGCCCCGTGTTTCTGCAGAGGAAGGATGCCTTGTGCAGTGGTGGCCGTCACGGGTTGGGCGGGTACTGCAGCCTTCCTTGGAAACCCAGAGCGCCCCTTTGGTGCTGGGAGGGCATCGCCCTCCTCCACGGGGTGCTGAGGGCGTCCCCTTCCCACAGAGATGCTCCTGGGTGACAGCACGCCTTGCAGCCCGCCAGGGCATGGGAGCAACGTGCCCCCTGCCCGCTTGCTTAGCCCTGGTCTGGGGGACATGCTGTCCCCAGGAGAGCCCTGGGCTGCTCCTGTGTCAAGTTCGCTGGTGACACCAAACCGGGAGGAGCGGCTGACGCACTGGGAGGCTGCGCTGCCATCCAGCGGGACCTGGCCAGGCTGGAGAGTTGGGGCAGAGGAACCTGATGGAGTTCAACCCGGGCAAGTGTGGGGTGCTGCCCCTGGGGAGGTGGAACCCCAGGCACCAGGACAGGCTGGGGGCTGACCTGCTGGGAAGCAGCTCTGCCCAGAGGGACCTGGGGGTCCTGGGGGACGACAAGGTGGCCATGAGCCAGCAGGGTGCCCTGGTGGCCAAGAAGGCCAAGGGCACCCTGGGGGGCATCAAGAGGAGCGTGGCCAGCAGGGCGAGGGAGGTTCTCCTCCCCCTCTGCTCTGCCCTGCCCTGGGGAGACCCCACCTGGAGCACTGGGTCCAGTTCTGGGCTCCCCAGTTCAAGGAGGATGAGGAACTCCTGGAGAGAGTCCAGAGGAGGGCAACAAGGATGATGGGGGGACTGGAGCATCTCCCCTAGGAGGAAAGGCTGAGGGAGCTGGGCTTGTTCAGCCTGGAGAAGAGAAGGCTGCGAGGGGACCTCATCACCACCTACAAAGATCTCCAGGGTGGGGGTCACGAGGACGGAGCCAGACTCTTCCCAGTGGTGCCCAGCGCCAGGCCAAGGGGCCATGGGCACAACCTGAAGCAGAAGAGGTTCCAGTTGAACGGGAGGAAGAACTTGTTGCCTGTGAGGGTGCCCGAGCCCTGGCCCAGGCTGCCCAGGGGGGCTGTGGAGTCTCCTTCTCTGGAGATCTTCAACCCCCGCCTGGATGAAGTCCTGTGCCCCCTGCTCTAGGAGAACCTGCTTGGCAGGGGGGTGGGCACTGGATGATCTCCTGAGGTCCCTTCCAACCCTTGCCATTCTGGGATTCTGTGCTCCGCTCCACGCATTGCGGGGGCCGCGTGCTGCTGGGACACCGGGCTGGTGACCGGAGCCATTTGCTCCCGCCTTGCTCTGGCGTTTGCCCCGCGCACTGGCAGCTCGTCTCGCTGACTCCTCTCCCCTTCTCTCCGCAGACACGAGCGGCGAGAACATCGCCGAGTCCCTCGTGGCCGAAGGGCTCGCCTCCCGCCGGGAAGGGATCCGTGCCAACAAGTACGTATGTGGCTGTGTTCCCGCGCTGCCGCGGTGGGCCCGTGCTGCGTGCCCGCGCTGATCCCCTGTGGGTGTGGAGATGGTTGGGTTCCTCAGCAGGTTGGGTTCCTGGCCTCGCTATGGTGCCTGGGTTTCGTGGGCATCGGTGTCCCAGCGCAGTGACCTTTAGGGTTGGGGTGGAGTGGGGTTGTGGAGGGGGGAGCTGGGTGTCTCCGTGCCCTGGACGCTGATGCACCAGAGCTACAGCCCTGGGGCTGCAGAGCAGAAAATCTTCTCAAGCTCTTAGTGGCTGGAAAATAACGCCTGGCGTGGAGCCGAGGTGCTTTAATTCATGCTGGATGGGTGATGTTGTGATGGCCCTGCCCCTCGTCCTGCATCCGGGCGGTGCGATGCCCATGCCGTTGGCGCAGATGCCGATGCTTTGCCATGGCCCCATCGTGTCCCGGAGCAAGGCAGAACCCCCTCCTCAGCTGCGGTGTGCCGGCACCCCCGTGCGTGGCCCCGGGTCCCCGCTGTCCTGTTCCAGGGTTGCGCGTTGTTTCTGTGGCGCTGCTATAAATACGGGCTGGCCGCTAGCTCCATCCCCGCGCCTGCTGGGCTGGAAGCTTGCCCATGTCACTTCCGAAAACTGTTCCTGGCACACTTGGATGTTTTCCATCCAGCGTTTTCGGTAGCGTAGCCGGTAAACAGGTACATTGGGTAAACAGAGCGTGCACTTGCCAGTGCTGGAGCCTCAAGTGCCGGTGGGTCCTGCCTCTCTGGGGGTGCAGTCTCTGTCCCCAAGCCCCTGGGGAGCGTCCTCCCTGCCTGGTGCTTGTGGGTGCCCTTGGCACAGCTTTGGCATGGCCAGGGACCACTGCAGGGCAGCGATGCCTGGGAGAGGGGCGAAAGCTGCTGCGCCCGTGCCGGAGGGGCTGCGGAAGCCACCAGCCTGCGGGATACTGGGGCTGGGGGCGAGCGGGTGCAGCACCAGGCAGTGGAGCCTGGCGAGGACCGGTGGCCTTCGTAGGATGAACGGGGTTCAGCCCGCGTTGGCTCCAGCTGCCCTGTCCTGGTTCCGCACCTCCTGCATCGCTCCCAAGCTGCGGAGGTGGAGCGAGGGAGGAAAGCCCCCGCCTGCACCGGCTTTCTCCTGCTCCCCATTGGAAACGGCCCCCGGGGGCCCTGCTGGGTAGAATCACAGAATCATTTGGCTGGAAACGATCTGTAAGATTGAGCCCAACCATCCCACCCCCAAACCCTGGCCCTCAGCACCGCCTCTGCCCGGCTGTTCAATCCCCCCAGGGCTGGGGACTCGACCCCTTCCCTGGGCAGCCCCTTCCAGCCCCTGACAGCCCTTGGGGGAAGGAATTGTTCCCCAGGGCCAACCTCACCCTGCCCTGGCACAACTGGAGGCCGGTGCCCCTCGTCCCATCGCCCCTTCCCTGGGAGCAGAGCCCGACCCCCCCGGCTCCCCCCTCCTCTCAGGCACTGGTAGGCAGCCATGAGGGCCCCCTCAGCCCCTCTGCTCCAGGCTGAACCCCCCCAGCTCCCCCAGCCGCTCCCCAGCAGCCTGGGGCTCCAGACCCCTCCCCAGCTCCGCTGCCCTTCTCTGGACACGCTCCAGCCCCCCCAGGGCCTTCGGGGAGGGAGGGGCCCAACCCTGACCCCAGCACTCGAGGGGCGGCCCCCCCAGTGCCCAGCACAGGGGCACGCTCCCTGCCCTGCTCCTGCTGGCCACACCACTCCTGACACAAGCCAGGATGCCGCTGGCCCTCTTGGCCACCTGGGCACCCTGCTGGCTCCTCTCCAGCCCCCTCTCCACCAACCCCCCCAGGGCCTTTTCCGCCGGGCAGCTTTCCAGCCCCTCTGCCCCACGCCTGGAGCGCTGCCTGGGGTTGTGGTGACCCCAGGGCAGGACCCGGCCCTTGGCCTTGTTGACCCTCACCCAACTGGGCTGGGCCCATGGTCCAGCCTGGCCAGGTCCCCTGCAAGCCCCCCTCCCCCCCATCCACACCCCCCCCAGCTCGGTGCCATCTGCAAACTGGCTGGGGGTGCCCTCGGTCCCCTCGCCCAGGTCATGGATAAAGATGTTAAACAGAGCTGGGGCCAGTGCTGAGCCCTGGGGGACACCCTCGTGCCCGGCCACCAACTGGGTTTAACTCTGTTGACCACAGCCCCTTGGCTCGGCCATCCAGGCAGTTTGTTACCCAGCGAAGGGTGCGCCCACACAAGCCATGGGCAGCCGGTTTCTCCAGGAGAATGCCATGGGAAACAGTGTCAAAGGCTTTGCTGAAGTCCAGGTACGCCACATCCACAGTTTGGCTTGTGCTGTAAGAGCACAAGAGGTTCCAGTTGAACGGGAGGAAGAAGTTGTTGCCTGTGAGGGTGCCCGAGCCCTGGCCCAGGCTGCCCAGGGGGGCTGTGGAGTCTCCTTCTCTGGAGATCTTCAACCCCCGCCTGGCCGCTGTCCTGTGCCCCCTGCTCTGGGTGAGCCTGCTTGGGCAGGGGGGTGGCACTGGGGGAGCCCCCGAGGGCCCTGCCAGCCCCGGCCAGGCTGGGATTCTGGGATTCTGTGAAGGGACACTGCAAGCCTAAGCAGGGGTGGCTGCAAGCAGCTAGGAACAGTGGTCGCCGTGTGTTGCCCATGGGACGCTGTGCTCGCACGGTGTAGGGACAACCATCGGAGGCCACCAGGGCTGGTGCCCCCGCCCCTAGGCACCTGGAAGACAGGCTCTGGCTTGGTTCTTCTACACTCACCCCTGCTTTCTAGCCAGCCTCCTCCCCCGAAGCCCCCTCGCCTGGCCGGGTAGCCCCTCCCCTGGCTCTGCCGCAGGAGCACCCCGGCCACAGCCGTGCCGCTGATCCCGATGGGGGGCGGTGGCGCAGCTGAGGAGAGCAGGGGAGCCCCTTGCTCCGGCCAGAGGTGACCGAGGGTCCCCATCCATTTGCTCTCCGGGGCGTTTCAGGCACTTTTGGAGCAGCCTGTTGTGCCGGTGGGAAGGAAACGGGGGGTCAGTTTGGGTAGTGGTGTCCAACTGCTTGTGCTGGGGGGACCTGGGCAGCCCCACGGGGACCTTCTGGTGGCTTCGGGCTTGCGGGAGCCTGCTGCTCCGCTCCTTCATCCACCACCTCCCACCAGTGCGGGTGGTGTTCCCAGTGAAGCCGCTCACCCTGACCCCTGCGGTGACGGCGCGGGAGTGGGACACGCAGCCGTGAGCTCCATCACCTGCGCGGCGGCGGGCGCTGGTGCGGCACGGTTAGCGCAGCGCCAAGCTTCCTGCAATTAAACATCGCCTGGAGCGCGTCGCTGCTCCACGCTTGCTCTCCCAGTTCAAAGGCTGTGTTAATTAACGGGTGCGTGAGGTGACTCTGGGCTGCTCGCTCATCAGCCACCCAGGTCGGGCGCTTCTGCGGTGAACTCGGGTTCATCAGGTTGCAGCTTTGCCCTGAGATGAAGAGTGCTGAAACAATGTGACCAAATTTGTGTGGCAGGGCTGGCCGTCACCGTGTGGCAGGGCTGGCCGATGGTGTGTGGCAGGGCTGGGTGATGGCATGTGGTAGGGCTGGCTGTCACCATGTGGCAGGGCTGGCTGTCACCATGTGGTAGGGCTGGCCGTCACTATGTGGCAGGGCTGGCCATCACCGCTGTCGCCGTGTGGCAGGGCTGGCCGTTGCCGTGTGGCGGGGCTGGGTTACGCCATGTGGTAGGGCTGGCCGTCACCATGTGGCAGGGCTGGCCATCACTGCTGTCGGCGGGGTCGGCGTGGGCAGGGCTGGCGTCACCATGTGGCAGGGCTGGCCATCACTGCTGTCGGCGTGTGGCAGGGCTGGCCGTCACCGTGTGGCCGGTCTGGCTGTCGCCGTGTGGCAGCGCTGGGTGACGGTGTGTGGCCGGTCTGGCTGTTGCTGTATGGCCAGTCTGGCCATCACAGTTTGGCAGGGCTGGCCATCACCGTGTGGCCGGGCTGGCCATCGGCAGGGGGCTGCTGCCTTGCTCTGCCATGGGTGGCCGCCCGCGCCTGCAGGACCGGGCACGGTCTGTGGTTCGGCGCGGCACACGAGCCGCGGACCTGGCTGCACCGTCCCTCCTCTCCCAAAGCGTGCTCTGCCGCGCCGGGGCTGGGGCTGCCGGCTCCACCTCCCCGGGGCTGCCTTTCCATCACGGAAAGCAGCTTCTGAAATGGTTGCGTGGCCTAAACCTCCCTAATCTGTCGTCGTCGGGGCTTCCAGCGGCGCGTATTCGGCGCTGGATGGCGCAGCCTCTGCGCCGTGGTGCCGGAGAAGCTCTGATGTACTGCATGGTGCGGTTGGCACCTTTTAAATCCCTCCCTGGAGGGATTTAAAAGAAGGATGGGTGAGGTGCTGAGGGACAGGGTTTAGTGGTGGGACGGCAGGGTGAGGTTAAAGGTTGGACTCGATGATCTTAAAGGGCTTTTCCAACCAAAGTGATTCTTTGCCTGTATTCTAAGCGTCGCTCACCAGCTCGCCCAGGTGGTGCCTTTTCTGGTCAAATCGCTAAAGCATCCGGGAAAGTGCCTGGGAGGTGGAGAAAACACGTTCCCGGTGATAAAACGCGCAGGAACCGGCGGCGTCCTGCCCGCCCCGGACCTGGCCTCACCCCGTCTTGTCCTGTCCTTGCAGCCCCGAGCAGAGCAGGCTGGCGGAGCTGGAGGAGCAGGCCAAGAGCGCCAAGAAGGGGATGTGGAGCGAGGGGACGGGCTCCCACACCATCCGGGATCTCAAGTACACCATCGAAAACCCGCGGCACTTCGTGGATTCCATGCACCAGAAGCCGGTTAACGGTAAGCTGGCACCAGCTCGGTGCCGACAGGTCACCCCCGTCCTCCATCCTCTGCTGCTCGGGGGCCGGCTGCCTGCGCCGCGCTGCTTGGGTGCTGTTCCCGGCACCGTCTCACCACCGAGAGCCGGCTCCGGCTCCGTGCCTCCCACCGAGCCCCTCCGCAGCAGCATCAACCTCTCTGCTTTTGCTCCGCAGCCATCATAGAGCACGTGCGGGACGGCAGCGTGGTGAGAGCCCTCCTCCTCCCCGATTACTACCTGGTCACCGTCATGCTCTCGGGGATCAAGGTGAGGCTCGGCCGCTGGCCCTGGCCCCTGGCCGGCGTGCTCAGCACCCCTCCGTGCAGCAAATTCCTTCTTGAATTCGCACCGTGGCTCGTTGTGCGTCCTCCTCGGCGCCTCCCGGCACCCGGTGCGAGCGTGCGGGGGTTGCACCGGTACCTGCCCGCTGCCCCGGCTGCCGGGAGCAGGGCAGGGAGGGACGGAGGCAGGGGCACAGCTGCCTCGTCACCCCCTGCGGCGTCCCGCGTGCACCGTCCGGTAACAGGCTGCCTGCAGCCCACGGTTGTGCGCACGCCGGTGCAGGGATGGGAACATATTTGGGTTGGGTGGGTACCGGCTCTGCGCTGGGCCGTCGGGCACCCTGCAAGGATCCCCCGGGTGCTGGGTGCGTGGTCGTCCCTGCTCCGCTGGCACGGGCTGGCGTCGGCAGAGAGCTCGGCCACCCGGCGTGGCAGGAGGCTGACATGGGCTGGGGGCTCCTGGGGCAGAGCAGCCCGGCCCGCCTGCCCCCCCAGCAGTGCTGGGGACCCTCCTGCCTCGGCTCCCTCTCTCGGTGCCCTTGCTGGAGCACCAGAGCCTTTTTATTTTGTTGTTGTTTTTTCCTGGCCCATCTGACCCAGGGTGGGCCCACCCTCGGCAGGGAGTTGGTCCCCGTACCTGGGTTTGCTCCCAGTAGCGTTTGCTGGGGCGGGCAAAGGCACCATGGCACGAAAGCATCGGCGCGCGTCGCCCCCGACGTGCAGCCCCCCAGCCTGTCTCTCCCAGAAGGAGCAGGGGCGCTGCGTGCAGCCTTCCTCCCCAGGGAGGATTCCCACTCCCCCGCCAAGATTTTAGGGGCCACCCCATGCCCTGACCGTCCCCCCTCTGCCGCAGTGCCCCACGTTCAAGCGGGAGGCGGACGCCCCCGAAGTCCCCGAGCCATTTGCGGCCGAAGCGAAGTTCTTCACGGAGTCACGGCTGCTGCAGAGGGACGTGCAGATCGTCCTGGAGAGCTGCCACAACCAGAACATCCTGGGCACCATCCTGCACCCGGCAAGTGGGGCTGGCAGTGGGAGAGGGTCCCGGTGGGCTGTTGGTCATCGCTTGCTGGAGATGCTGAAGGGTGGTCTCAAGGTCCAGTTGCCTCTGGTGGGGGCTCGGGGCAGCTGGGAGTTGTGGATGTGGGAGGCCGTGGTCCATCTGAGCAGCCCATGAGCAGAGCCCCGTGGGTATCGCTGGGGTCTCCGATAGCCCGGGGGGCGCACCGGGCGCTGTGGCCAACCTTGCAGGGCTCCCTGGAGACCTGTGACATCTTGGGGGCTGAGCAGGGCGCGCGGCTGCCCCTCGCAGTGGGGCAGGAGGGGGGGAGGCCAGCTCTCCGCGGGTCGGCGCAGGGGCGGATGTCGATGCCGCGTCCCCCCGCAGCTGAGCGCGCGCCTCCTGCCCTTCTCGGCAGAACGGGAACATCACCGAGCTCTTGCTGAAGGAGGGCTTTGCCCGCTGCGTGGACTGGTCCATCGCCATCTACACCCGCGGCGCTGACAAGCTGCGCGCCGCCGAAAGGTGAGCCCGACGCCGGGGAGCTGCAGGGTTGGGGTGGGTGTGCTCCGAGCCGCACCCGTGGGGGGGCCCGGGGTGACTCCGGCCTCCTCTCCCCATCCATGCGTGGGGTATTCCCCCCAGTACTCCCCTGGGTGGGAGGCAGATGCGATCTCTCCTTGCAAGTCTGCCCCAGCCCCACCGCCTCTGCCAGGGCTTTGCTGGGCCGGTTTAGCGTACGGCACGTCCGTCCCTGCCGGGGATGCCTGCCCGGGTGTCACGCCTCTGTGTCTGTCTGTCCGTCCCCCCCACCAGGTTTGCCAAGGAGCGCAAGCTGAGGATCTGGAGGGACTACGTGGCCCCCACGGCAAACCTGGATCAGAAGGACAAGCAGTTTGTCGCCAAGGTGAGTGGCTGGCGGTGCCAAGGAGGGGGGACGCGGGGTCTGCCTGTGCGGGGACGGAGGGCGAGGTGCCCGCCTGCCCTTGCTTGGACGAACCCCAGCGGGTTTCGCCTCTGCTACGTCCCCACCACGGTGCGCGACGGCCCAGGCGCACGCTGGGATCTCGGGCAGGGGTGGGGAGAGGTGAAACAAAGCGGAGGGGAAGGGTCCCCGGTGCGTGGGGGAGGGCGCCCTGGGCCCTTGGCGGAGATGCTCCCACCCTGCCTGCCGCTCTCCTGCCTGCAGAGGGTTGTTTGGGCTCGGCAGAGTTCTCCTTCCCTCTCCTGCCTGCGTTCCCAGCGCGGCGTCGGGTGCAGCCCCTGCCCCGATCCCGGGGCTCGCTGGCATGGGGCTCTGTGGGGCAGAGCCCCCGGCCAGCACCTCCCTGCGGTGGCTGGCCCAGCTTGGGGGCCTCGTTAGCCCCACGCGTGTAAGAGCAGCTCCGGGGGTTCCCCACCGCAGCCATGCCCGCATTCCTGCCGCACGGCGACCTGTGCCAGCCCCTGCCCTGGCACGGTTTGGGGGGCGCAGCCGATGCCGAAGGCAGAGAACGGGAGGGAAGGGGAGCGGGGCTGCGCCGGGCGGTGGGCATCCCTGCGGAGCAGCGTCCCGCCCCGGTGGGCGGGGGGGGCGTGGTGCTGCGGCTCGCCCGTGCTGTAGCCGGGGGCTTCGCTTCTGCTGGAAACCCTGGGAAACGTGCAGCAGCCCGGATTCCTTGGAAAGTCAGCTTAACCCCATGCTCGGGCCGGATCCTGCCCCAGAGCATCCTTGCGGCTGCTCCGTCCCTGCCGCAGAGATTGTGCCTGGGCAGCTCTGTGGGAGCGAGCTGGGCTGCTCCTGGGGGGGCTGCTCCTTCCCTGCCTGCCCCGGCGCCGCCGGCTGCGGGGGGACACCGGGGCGACAGTGGCAGGGCTTGGGGCAGAGCGCGCCAGACCAGGCGCTGGCTGGGGGAGCTCTGGAGCTGCTGGGATTTGCGGCCGGCCCAGTCTCAGCCCGGCGGTACAACCGGCTTCATTAGCTCATCCGTGCGGTGCTGTGGCCGGGATCCGCGCGGCAGCTCCTGCGCCGCAGGATGAGGCCGGGGAGGTGCTGGCTCGTGCGTTAACCCCGAAATTACGCCCTTCCCCGCAGCCGCCCCTTCGTCGGCTCAGATATACGGCTGGTGGTAGCGGTAGCAGAGGTCCCCCAAAACTTCCCACCAGCTTCCCCAGGCGGTGAAGGATTCTCTGGGCTTTTCCTCTCCGAGCGGGGTACGAGCGTGGCCCAGATGCCAAGCCCCGGGGGGGGGCTCTGCCAAGGCCAGAGGTGGGACCCTGTCCCCGGGGGAGAAGGACCACCTTTGGTCCCTACCCAAGGCGCTGCTGTTGCCGTGAGAAATAACACCGGGGCGAGTGCCGCTGCGGGCACGGGGATGGCCGTGCGAAGGCGCTGGCGCGCTCGGAAGCGCCGTCCTGCCGCTGGCAGAGCCTGCCGCCGGAGCCCGTGCCAGGAGCCGGCACGGGGGCCGTTAGTCATGGTTTGCTCAGCAGCTTGCGGAGGGCTGGTGGAGGGGGCGGGCGGCCGCTCCTGGCATTTCGAAGATGCCCGTTATTTTGTTGAGTAGCTCGTGTGCGGGCTGGGATGCTGGCGGAGAGCTGCGGCAGGCAGGTCTCCCATCCCGAGAATCCCGCAAGGCAGTAAAAGGGGTCTGCGGTGGGTTTGGGGGGCTCGGCGGCACCTCCAGCTCTTGTGCCGGGCGTTGCCACGGGGCGGCCATCTCGCCGGGAGCGGTGGGCATCCACCCCGGTGCCGTGGAGCGGAGGGGCCCCCGATGTGCGGGCTGCATCCTGCTTAGGGTCCCGGGGTGGAGCATTGCAGGGTGGCCCCCTCCCGGGGGGTTTGAGCCAGGCCCGGGGGTCGCCGGTGCCGCCCGTTGGGGAGGAGATGCAGAATTTCTCTGCCTTGGGTTAAAACCTGCTCTTTCTGCAGGCCTGTGCACATCAGCATTTAGGGAGCTGTCAGCCCAAGCCCCCCCCCCCGGGCGCTGCCGGTTCTGCAGTGTCAATTTTTGGTATTTTTCCCTTCCTGGGAATTGTAAGTGACAGGGAAAATCAGGACAAATGCCCACACGCCTCGGCGTGCCGGAGCTGAACCCAGAGCTGGGCACGTGCCCGGCCTCGCCGAGGGGTCCCATGAGCCCCTGTCCCCCCCCAGTGCCCTGCGGAGGGGTCTGAGCGCCCGCAGGCAGCGATCGCTCCGGCGCTGAAGCCGCCTCCGTGCTCGGCAGAACGCCGAGGTGCTCGTTTGCAGCGGCAGAGCTGACGTAGGAGCTGCCAGGGGGCGGCGGGGGGGGGAGGAGGAGGAGGATGGAGGAGGAAGATCCCAACCTGTCTTTGCACCATTGAGCAACCGCAGCAAATCGGCTCCGGCTAATTTTGGATCCTGCTGCCGTGGCGGTCAGCTGCCGGTGCTCTGAGCGGAGGGGTTGGTTTGGGGAGAAATTAAGGCTTGGCCTCAATTGTGGATTTGATGCCTGTGAGCGGCAGGAAGAAAAGCAGTGGAATAAAAATGCGAAGAGGCTGGAGGCTTTCTCCTGAATTCCCTACGTCAGCTTGTCTTCGAGCACCCAGGAATTTGGGGCAGCGCCGCTCAGAGCTGAATACATTACGCTGAAAGCCATCCCCTGCCAAAAGCTGTTTATAACCCGGCTTTGTGCCTGGGGCTCGGGGAGGGGGGGGAGTGCTGTGCGAGGTTCTCCCCCCCGCCCCGCTGCGGGGCGGGGCCCCCGGGGGGGGGGGGGGGGGGGGGGGTTGAGAGCAGGGGCTGCTCCCCTGGGCTCCGTGGGCAGCCCCTCGGCCGCATCCTGGCTCGCTGGCTGGGGCTCAGGCCGCCTCCTGCCACGCACCGGCTCCGGCGCTTTGCAGGCTGGAGGCGGCAGTTGCGGATGAGCTGTGTCTCTGCCTTTTTCTTTTTCTTCCTTTTTTTTTTTTTTTTTTTCCTTTTTCCCCCCTTTGCCAAAATGCTTGGAGCCTTCGTCGTGGCCAAATCATCTCAGATCTCGGGGGGCGGGGGGGTGGGATCTGCCAGCGCCAGCCCGGGAGCTGCTCCCCTGCGGAGCTGCGTGCCAGACCCTGCCGTTTTCTCTTTTGGGGGGGGGCAGCACCCGCCCCTCTCTTGGTGCTGGGCACCCACTCCCAAAGTGCCCCCGTCCTGCCTTGCAAGGTCAGGGTGCAGGAGGTTGCTCCTGGCTCCGGGGATGCTCCGGAGCCCGCGCCTGAGCCCTCTCTCTAACGAGCTGCCCTCGTTACTGGCGGCGGGGGCAGGCGCGGGGGGGCGAGCAAAGCCCTGGGGTGAAAAATTGGAAATCTTAGTGGGCGAGAGAAACTTCTTGCATGAAAAATATCACCGGGGCACCGCTCTGACCTTCTCGCCCCCGGGGGGGCAGGGAGGGGGGCGAGCCCGGCCGGGGGGGGGGCCCCTGCCCCCAGGGGCTCACCCACCCCCTCCATGCGCCCCGGGATGAGGGCTGCGTCCTGGGGGGGGGTGGGGGGGGTTGGGCACCACCGGAGGCTCTGCAAGAAGCAGCTGCAGAGATTTTTAAAAAAAAAAAAAAAAAAAAAAAAAAAATTCAACCTCTCTTTTCATCAGGTTTATCAAGATCTTTTGATGGCAGGTCCGAAGCCGCAAAATATTTAAAGGAAAAACTGGCACAGCTCGAGCCGCGATTTGTCTAGCGTAAGACATGGCTCAGCCTCCGAGGCTGCGCTTGTCTCTGTTCTCGCTGCTGCAGTCGCCTCCGTGACCGTGCCCTGGTCTTGCTGCCGCGGTCGCCTCCATGACCGTCCCCGGTCTTGCTGCCGGTCCCTCCTACCGTGCCCCGGTCTTGCTGCCGGTCGCCTCCATGACCGTGCCCCGTCTTGCTGCCGCGGTCGCCTCCATGACCGTGCCCTGGTCTTGCTGCCGCGGTCACCTCCATGACCGTGGCCTGGTCTTGCTGCTGCAGTCGCCTCCATGACCGTGGCCTGGTCTTGCTGCTGCGGTCGCCTCCATGACCATGCCCCGGTCTTGCTGCCGCGGTCACCTCTGTCACCGTGCCCCGCTCCTCCCCTGGGGTCCCTGCGCCCGCAAAGCACCTTCTGCTGCTTCCCTGCACCGGGCGAAGCTGCCGGGCCGGGGCTGCAGCTCTTGCCTGGAGGAGGGGAGTGGGTGCCCGAGGAGGGGTGGGCGCCCGGGGATCACCCTCTGCTGCCCCCCTGCCCCGTCCTGCCTGGGACTTGCAGCCCCTGGATGCCCCATCCCCGGGTACCAGGTCCCGCAGCATCCCATGCCCCTGCTGAGAGCCATCGGGGCTGGGCCAGCCTGGCAAAGGGCCCTGCAGGTTAATTCCCAAGGGAAGGGGATGCTCGGGGCGGAGGGGCTCGGTGAGTCCTCGGTGCCGGCTCCTGTGCCGGAGGCTGGGGCGCCGGGAGCTTGCGGCTGCCTCTTGCCAGAGAACAAATGAGCCCTGACCGCTGCTCCCGCAGCTCCGACATGGAAGCGCGGGGCGCGCATGATGGATGTATAACGTAGCGCAGGATTTGCCCCCGGATCTGACCTGCAGCTCCCCTGGCTGCAGAATCTTCACCTCTTGCTTTCTGTAAGCGCTCAGAGAGAGGGAAGGGATGGATGCCCCCATGGTGCTGGGGTCCCTGACCCCTCCGGTGGCAGGGATGCCCTGAAGCATGAGATGTGATTACTCCAGTTCGCACGCAAACTGCTTTGGGCTGGGTTCTGCCATGACAAACAAGGGAGCTGGGTCCCCGGAGAGGCCGAATCCGTCCCCTGGGGGGGGTTTGCTGTGCCGAGAGGAGCCCTGGCCATCCTTGGTGTCTGCTTTAATTTTAATTCCTATAATCCTGTTATCCCTTTGGCTAAGCACGTTTTGAGGGATGGATGTGCTTGCTGGGGCAAAAAGTGCTTCAAGGGGGGGGGGGGCTCAAGTCTGTGCCCTCCTCCCTCCGCTTCCCCCCCGAGCTCTGGCTCGGCGCTGGGGGGACGCGTGGGGCTGCACTCCCCAGGCTTGTCATGGATGATGAGCAACGATGGGAATCTTTTGCCCTGGTGTGACTGGGGGGACTGGGTTTGTGCTGGGAGCGGGCAGGGGAAAGTCCGTGCCCCGCCGGGGGGAATACCCGGGTGCCTCGTCCTGCTTCTGCCGCTGGGTCCGGGCTGGAATGGAGCCAGCGTTCAATGAAAACGGGGAAGCTTAAAACCGCGTGCCCCGAGCCCCCGTCCCCGCCTGCCTGCACAGACCCTGCCTGCCTTTGCCCCCAGTTTTTCCAATTAATTTGCTCCCTGGGTGTGTGGAGAACCAGCAGCCGGGACGCGCCGTTCCACGATCATGGGGTGGAAGAGTCTGTGCCACGGGCTGCGCTTGCTCCCTCCTCTACCTCATCCGTCATCCCGTATCGATGCCCGGGGTCCACTCCCCTCTCCGGTTTTGTCTCTGGGGCGAAACCCTGGGGGCTGAGCCCTGGTGCAGGATGGCACGCAGGTGGCGATGTGCTGGCGTGTCGTGGTGTCACCGTCCGGGGACCTTGCAGGGATCTGGCCAGCGCTGAGCCCCTTGGGTTGGGAGAGCGGACCACCGGGCGCCTGGCGTGGGCTTGGAGCTGGGGGCCCGGAGCTGGGGTGGGTCGGGGTGCGCGCCGGAGCCTGGGCAGCGTGGCGGCCGCGGCGCCGGGGCTCGCGCTGCCTGCGGGCACGGTGTTCACCTCGCCTCTCTCCCTCCCCAGGTGATGCGGGTGTGAACGCGGACGCCATCGTGGTGAAGCTGAACTCTGGGGACCACAAAACCATTCACCTGTCCAGCATCCGACCCCCCCGGCTGGAGGGGGACAGCACCCAGGTGACCGGGGGGACGCGTGGCGGGGGGGGGCGGCCGTGGGGTGAGATGGGGGGGGGTGCTCTGCTCCGCTCCCCAGCGGTGCAGCATCTCTGCTGGGCAGCGATCACCGGTGTCCGTGACCATCCCTGGATGGAGTCCCCTCCCCGTGAGGCTCCTCTTCTATCTGGTCTGACGCTCCCCCCCCAGGTACCCCCCATCTCGCAGGATGCAGGAGGCCTTGGGGAGGGTTCGAGCGTGGACTCTGATGGCTGCAGGGACACCGATGCCTCCCTCGTCCCTTGCCTCAGTGTCCCCCTCTGCGTTGCGGGGGCTGTTGTGGCTCTGCTCCGGGGAGGTGGCAGAGCCCCCCTTCCGTGGGTGACGTGCGGTGGGACGCTGCGTGGGGACGTGCTGGCGGATGGGTGGGTGGCCCGTCCCTGCGGACTCGTGCCCCTCGGTGGGTGGGCACACGGGCAGCCGGGGAGCTGCTGCTCAGCATCCACGGATCCTTTGCCGGCTTTGGGCTGGGGCTGGGGCTGGTCCTTCGCTCGCCCAGCACGGCAGCAGCTCTGCCCCCCCTGCCCCTGCGGCCTGATGCTTGCCCAGTGCTGGGGGCAGAAGCAGGAGGCTGCAGGGCTGCTGGAGATGCTGCAAAGCGGGCGAAACCCTTTGGTTTTCCTTTTCCCCCCTGCTGTGCCGTTCAGCGAGGTGCTCGGCCACGCTGCCCTGAGCATCTCTTCCTTCTCCTGGGGGGCCCCGAGCATCTCTCCCCTCCACCACGGGGCCCCCAGCATCTCTCCCCTCCGCTGCACTGCCCTGAGCATCTCTCCCCTCTTCCCGGGGGGCCCCGAGCACCTCTCCCCTCCGCCGCGGGGCTGGCTGGGGTTGGGAAGCGCTTCCCTCCTTCCTCCCCGCCTCCGGGAGGAGTGGGCTCCTCTATACTCTGACTCGAAGGGCTCATTGGGATGCTGGGGACAGAATCCTGGGATGCTGGGGACAGAATCCTGGGGTGCAAGGGATAGAATCCTGGGATGCTGGGACAGAATCCTGGGATGCTGGGGACAGAATCCTGGGATGCAAGGGATAGAATCCTGGGGTGCTGGGGACAGAATCCTGAGATGCTGGGTGTAGAATCCTGAGATGCTGGGGGTAGAATCCTGGGATGCTGGGGACAGAATCCTGGGTGCAGGGATAGAATCCTGGGTGCTGGGGACAGAATCCTGGGATGCTGGGGTAGAATCCTGAATGCTGGGGTAGAATCCTGGGATGCTGGGGATAGAATCCTGGGGTGCTGGGGATAGAATCCTGGGGTGCTGGGGATAGAATCCTGGGATGCTGGGGGTAGAATCCTGGGATATGAGGGATAGAATCATGGGATGATGGGGGTCTGACTCGCGGAGATCTGTAGCGTCGGAATCCAACAAAACAAGCTCTGCCGCGCAGCTGCAGGTCACACGCTGAGTCCCCTTCCCCTCCGCCCGAAGCCCCTCTGCCGGGCCGGGAGCCAGGACACCACCGGTTTGGTCCCCGTGCCCCTCTCCCGGTGCGGAGCCGGTACCTGCCGGCAGGGCTGTGACCTCCGGCGCGGGTGCAGGAGCCGGGCACTGCCCGGCTTTGCCTGGCGGCGACTGATCTGAAACCACCCAGAAGCTCCCTAAGGCAGGGATTTATCCGCTTGCTGCTTTTCCCTTTCTTTTATTTTATTCCTGCCCCTCATGGTAACAGATGACAGGACGAGGGGGAATGGTCTGAAGCTGCGCCAGGGCAGGTTTAGGTTGGACATTAGGAAAAACTTCTTCCCCAAAAGGGCTGTCAGGCTCTGGAATGGGCTGCCCAGGGAGGTGGTGGAGTCCCCATCCCTGGAGGGATTTAAAAGAAGGATGGATGAGGTGCTGAGGGACAGGGTTTAGTGGTGGGATGGCAGGGTGAGGTTAAAGGTTGGACTCGATGATCTTAAAGGGCTTTTCCAACCAAAGTGATTCTATGATTCTATGATACCGAGCACCCGCCGAGCACCCACATTGTTCCCAGAGAACCCTCCTCATCCCGAGGTGGCGAGGAGCGCTCCCGTCGGCGAGCGAGAGGAGGGCTTTCCAGCCGGGAGCTGAAAGCCCCCCCCTAACTCAGGATTACATGGAAGCCACCTTTTCCAGGGTTGGTTTGCTTTTTTTTTTCCCCCCCTGTGAATGGCACCGAGCGCCATCGTGGGCCGGCCTCGCCACGCTGGCGGGTGACAGCACCGCGTGCCGCGGCTCCCCGAGCTTGTCGGGGTGCGCAGGGGCAGAGCCCGGGTTGCTGTGGGAATGGCGATTTGGAAATTCCTCCCTCCTAGGATGCTGCCTTGTTTGGTGCACGCTGAATTACGGATAAGTTCCCCAATTAGCCTCTCCCTCCCGCTGCTTCTCTGGCGTCAGCGCCGGGCGGACGGGAGCCACCGCCAGCCGAGCGGCACGCTTGCGCGGCGGGGAGGGCGCGAGGCGGCTGCGAAGCGGCCACCGGTGCTGGCGGGTCGGGGGGGGACACACACACGACACCCCCTCCCTCGTGCCCCGCTGGCACCGTGCGGCGCTGCCGGGAGGAGTGCGGTCTCTTTGCGGAGCGAGCGGCCGCGGTCTCCAAGGAGACTGCAGAAAGGCGAAAATCCTGGCAAAATCCTGCGCTTGCTTCGGCGCTGCAGCCCCGGCGCGCGGGCGCTTGCCTTCTCCCGGCCTGCTGGGAGCTGCTGGGCTCGCCGCCACGCGCGGTGCTGCCCGGGGGATGCCCTAAATATGGGCTCTCCCCCCCCCAAAACATCCCCCTGGCCGTGTTTGCCTCCTTTCCCCGCGCTCGGGCGCATTTAACGCGGTGGCACGGGGGGCGCCGCTCTGAGCGCGCTGCCGGTGACCCCAGCGCCCCGAAGTCCCCGGATCGCAGCCAAGTCGCTGGTCTGCATCTGGCTTCTCGCTGGATGGAGCGGGCTCGATATTTGGAAACGTCTGCGCCTTTCCATCGCCTCCAGGGTTGGCGGGTGCCGGGTCCCGCTGCCGGACCCTCCGCTGGTGGGAAGTTGCCCGTCCGCGCGAGCGTGGCCCGGCCAGCACGTCCCCATGTCACGCAGCGCCACCGTGGAGCCGGAGCTGCTGCCATCTTCCTCCTCTCCTTCCTCCTCCTGCAAGAGCTGGGGCAGCCGGCGCTCCGGAGCCCAGCCATCCCGGTTTCGGTGCGGGGGGGTCTGCATGGCCGTGACGGGTGGCGAGGAGCTCCAGGGAATCCCCGGCGGGGGCCTTGGCTTGCTGCTGCCACGCCAGCCTCCTGCTTGGGAATCCCAAGGATTCCCAGAAAACCGGGAGGGTTTGAAGCCCCGGCACCAGTGCGAGCTCTCCTGCCCTTCGTGGTCTCCCCAGCGCTGCCCATGGGTGCCCCAGTTAAACCTCATTTATTTCCTACTGGGGTTTACCCTTCTTCAGGTCCTTCTGCATTTTCATCTCCTCTGCTTATGCGGTCGCTTAATTACCCGTGAATGCGATTAATGAAGTGTTTACCCCACCACCCCTTCCAGGTCATTAGTTTAAAAAAAAAAAACAGAAAGGAAAAAACTATCAACCCTTCACCCCCGGCAAGAACCAACCAAAAAAGCCCCATCCAGGCAAACCGGGCGCCCTGCTCGCTGTGCACCCCTCGCCCCCGTCCCCGAGTCGGCGCTTTGCTGCTGGCAGCGGGGGGGCTTTCAGCCCCGGGGCTCTCCCAGTCCCACCCTTGGGTGCTGCTGCTCCCCATTAATCCTGACCCCTGTGATCTGGAGCTCCCTGCACCAGGGGGGCGCGCAGCGGGGG
This sequence comes from Gorsachius magnificus, assembly GCA_034008185.1. Taxonomy (NCBI): domain Eukaryota; kingdom Metazoa; phylum Chordata; class Aves; order Pelecaniformes; family Ardeidae; genus Gorsachius; species Gorsachius magnificus. Next base: position 218,392,488 of record CM067081.1, read on the forward strand.
ACACCCTGACCCTACCTGCCCTTGCCGAGGTGCAGAGCGAGCTCCAGGCGCACCCGCGTATCCGTGGGTTGGGTGGGTTCAGGGCTGTTTTGGGAGGGTTGACCCGGCGTACCCGCCAGCGTAGGTAACGCGGCGTTAGCGCAGCTCCGCCGGGGAGATCCGTCTCCATCCCGCCAAGCGCAAATTGGTCCCGAGGCACCTGATGGAGTAGATGGGAGAGGGCAAACTGAAAATCCGGCGTAGTAAAATCCTACAGCCCTTCAGCTCCCGCCTGCGTCACCCAGCGCGAGACGAAGCCCGAGAGCAGGAGCTGGTAGCGTTTGATGTCTCCATCGCTGCTCTCCGCTGGGGAGCACGACGTGTTCAGAGGAGGATGCGTCTCCTGCTGCTGCCCGGGTGCTGGGGCTGCAGGTGTGGTGCCGGTGCCGTGGTGCACCGGGACGGCTGGAGACCCTTGCTAGGACAGCTGAGACCTTTGCCGGGACGGCTGAGACCTTTGCCAGGACACCTGGGACCCGCGCTGGGACGCCTGGGACCCTCGCGGGATGCCTGGGACCCTCTCCAGGACACCTGGGACCCTTGCTGGGAGGGCTGGGACCCTTGCTGGGAGGGCTGAGACCCTTATGGGGACGGCTGGAGACCCTTGCTAGGACAGCTGAGACCTTTGCTGGGACGGCTGAGACCCTGGCCAGGACGGCTGGGACCTTTGCCGGGATGCCTGGGACCCTCGCTGGGAGGGCTGGGACCCTCGCCGGGAGGGCTGAGACCCTTGCTAGGACGGCTGAGACCTTTGCTGGGACGGCTGAGACCCTGGCCGGGACGGCTGGGACCTTTGCCAGGACACCTGGGACCCTCGCCGGGAGGGCTGGAAACCCTCACTGGGAGGGCTGGGACCCTCACCGGGATGGCTAGAGACCCTCACCCATAGGGCTGGAGACCCTCGCCAGGATGGCTGGGACCCTCGCCGGGAGGGCTGAGACCCTCGCCAGGCTGGCTGAGACCTTTGCCGGGACGGCTGAGTCCCTTGCCGGGACAGACCCCTTGGTTTGGGGCAGCGTCTCCGGAGCGGGAGTGTCCATGATCCCTCCCCAGACCATGTCCTGCCACTGCCGTGGGCTTAGCAGCTCACCGGGGTGGGGGCTGAGCCGTACCGCGGTGCTGCGCTCACCACCGGTGAAGTGGCCCGATCCTTGTCTGGCTAGCCCATCCGGGGCTGGCTTCTGCCGCATTCAAGCCCACAGCCTTAAAGCAGGAGCTCGTTTTGCAGCAGGATCTTGCTTCACAGCCGTGGTCTGGGGCTCAAAACATGGGGTGCCCCAATCTTTGGGGCAGGGGAGGCGTCTCCGGGTACGGGGAAGCCCTTCCCCATCGCCGCGGCCGATGCCGGTCGCTCCAGCGTCCCGCACCGCTCAGCCCCCGTTGCCCCGCGGTGGGGTTTGTGGTCCGTGCACCTGGGCGCAGCCGGTTGCCGGTGCTTCGGCCAAGCAGCCCCGGTGCCGGCGGGCGGGAGGGGCATGGGAGCGGAGCCCGGTGCCGGCAGCGCCGCTGGCGCGCGTTTCCCTGGTTCGGGGGAAGAGCACCCTGGGGAGGAGCGGGGGCTGCGGGGGGCTCGGCCCTGCGGGTGCGCCGGCTGCTGGTTCTGGCTCGGGGGTGGCGCTGGCGTGGGCTTTGGCGTCGCCCCCGTTCCCGGTGAAATTCCCTCCCTCGGACAGCTCAATTACGGAACCTCGTTAGCTATGTTTGCCCAATGGATGCAGCGGCAGCGCAGATCTGCTCCAATCCCACAATTTATCTAAATTGATATGTTAATTGGGAATACGCTTGGAGTGGGCGAGTCAAACACACGGACCCTGATTCAAAGGGGGAAAAAAAAAAAACAGGGAAAAAACCCCATCCTGCTGGAGGTGGGCTGGGTTTTTCTGAAGCCTGGGAGTGGGGCAGCGTCTCCCCGGGCTGGAGCGGGGCTGCGGGGAGGGGACGCGGTTGCTGCTGGGGGGCTGGGGGGTTTTGGCAGCACTGGGGCCCCTCCTCGGCCCTGGGAGCCGGAAAGGAAATTGGGAGCGGAGATGTCCCGGCTCCTTTCCTGGCTGTGCTGCTGCTCCAGGACTCGGCAGTCCCTGCTCCTGCCTTCGCAGCAGAGATAAGGTTGATGTTGGCCAGGGGGGGCGGAATTTCTTCAAGGATTCAGCGGGACCTGGCCAGGCTGGAGAGTTGGGCGCAGAGGAACCTGATGGAGTCCAACACGGGCAAGTGTGGGGTGCTGCCCCTGGGGAGGTGGAACCCCAGGCACCAGGACAGGCTGGGGGCTGACCTGCTGGGAAGCAGCTCTGCCCAGAGGGACCTGGGGGTCCTGGGGGACGACAAGGTGGCCATGAGCCAGCAGGGTGCCCTGGTGGCCAAGAAGGCCAAGGGCACCCTGGGGGGCATCAAGAGGAGCGTGGCCAGCAGGGCGAGGGAGGTTCTCCTCCCCCTCTGCTCTGCCCTGCCCTGGGGAGACCCCACCTGGGGCACTGGGTCCAGTTCTGGGCTCCCCAGTTCAAGGAGGATGAGGAACTCCTGGAGAGAGTCCAGGGGAGGGCAACAAGGATGATGGGGGGACTGGAGCATCTCCCCTAGGAGGAAAGGCTGAGGGAGCTGGGCTTGTTCAGCCTGGAGAAGAGAAGGCTGCGAGGGGATCTCATCACCACCTACAAAGATCTCAAGGGTGGGGGTCACCAGGAGGAGCCAGACTCTTCCCAGTGGTGCCCAGCCAGGCCAAGGGGCATGGGCACAACCTGAAGCAGAAGAGGTTCCAGTTGAACGGGGGGAAGAACTTGTTGCCTGTGAGGGTGCCCGAGCCCTGGCCCAGGCTGCCCAGGGGGGCTGTGGAGTCTCCTTCTCTGGAGATCTTCAACCCCCGCCTGGCCGCTGTCCTGTGCCCCCTGCTCTGGGTGAGCCTGCTTGGGCAGGGGGGTGGCACTGGGGGAGCCCCTGAGGGCCCTGCCAGCCCCGGCCAGGCTGGGATTCTGGGATTCTGGGATTGTCTGGACGGCCCTGGGGCACCCTCCAGCCGTGATTTCTGAGGACACAGAGCCAGGGCTGTCCGTCTTTTCCTGCTTCTTCTGGATGCTGGCTCATGCCTGTCCACCCGCCCTGCGCCGCCGCCAGCCGTGGGGCGCTGGGGAGGGCTCTTGGGCACCTTTGGGTGCCGCCAGCCCGCTCTGGCCGGGGTGCAGGGTGCTGGCTCAAAGCTGGCACAAGTGCCAGGGCTGCCGCCGCGCCGGGCAAGGTTGGAGGAGCCGGCGGTGCCGCAGGCAGAGAGCAGTGGAAAGCTGGAAGCGCCAGGAAGCTGGAAATGCCTTCAGAAAATGAAAAAACCAGATGGGTTTGGGTGTTTTTCTCCCCTCTGGAATGGGTTTGTGCGCGGGTTCCTTGGCTTTCGGATGTGTTTCCAACGGCAGGGAACTGCTGGCTCCCGTTGGGCGGTGAGCAGATGAGGGATGAGCCAGCCCCCGCGCCCGCCAGCCTGCGGAGAGCGGGAGCCGGCACCCAGGAGGGCTCCGTGCTCCCGGCTGGTGGGGACCCCCGCAGCCAGGGATCAGCCCTGCAGCCGGGGATCAGCCCCCCTGCTGGGGATCAGGATCAGCCCCGCAGCCGGGGATCAGCCCCACAGCCGGGGATCAGCCCCACCACCGGGGATCAGGATCAGCCCCGCAGCCAGGGATCAGCCCTGCAGCCGGGGATCAGCCCCACAGCTAGGGATCAGGATCAGCCCCGCCGCTGGGGATCAGGATTAGCCCCACCACTGGGGGATCAGCCCCAGAGCCAGGGAGCAGGATCAGCCCCGCAGCCGGGGATCAGGATCAGCCCCGCAGCCAGGGATCCCCCACCGGGATCAGCCCCCAGCCGGGGATCAGGATCAGCCCCACCACGGGATCAGGATCAGCCCCGCCGCTGGGGATCAGCCCCACTGCTGGGGATCAGGATCAGCCCTGCAGCAGGGATCAGCCCCGGCGCGGGGCCGGCAGGAGGGTGAGCCCCAGCCACCGGGCTTGACACCACCGGGTGGCCTTGGCGTTTCGGCTGGGGTGCGGGGTCCCACGGGGCAGGGTGCCTGCCACACCGCTTCTTCCCCTCCAGCCTCGCAGGGCGGGGGGGGGGGCTGATGCCAGGCAAAATGTGGGGGGCCATGTCCGTCTGTCCACCCAGGCGGGCACGGTGCGTCCTGCCGCAGAGAGCAATGACGCCGGAAGGTCGGTGCCGGGGCAGGCGTGTGAAGATGCCGTGCGCCTCCGCTGGGCTTCGGCTCCTCACGTGGTGTTTGACTGCAAACCCCCGGCTCCCAGCCGTGCCGGTATTTTAAGTCCTGACAAGGATTTTTCTCTGCTTGGAATCTCGTGTCCCATCTGCCTTCCAGCAGCGTGCCCCCGGCGACCTTCACCACCACCCCCCTCGCCGCCGGGCACCGGCGAGCAATGCCGGGGTGCATCGGCCATGCAGGCGTGAGGGCGGGGATGGACGGTGGCCCCCGGCAGCGCCGCCGCTCCCACCCCTCGTCGCTCAGCCCCGCGGGCTCCCCGCCACGCTCCCGCAGGTTCGAGGTTTTACCCAAACCCCATCAATCAGCGGCACTTGCTCTCCGCTCCTTTCCCTGATGCTCGGTGATTGCCAGGATATTTCTGTGAAGCTGGAAGCAGGACCGACGTGCCCGGCCGGCGCCGCCGGAGCAGGACCGGGAGCTGCACGGCTTGGGAAGGGCAGGGGATGGACGTCGGGGTCGAGGGCAGCCCGCCCTCCCCCAAACTGCTGGCTTTGATGCTGTTTTAAGACGGATTTATAATCCTGCTTGAGATCTGGGAAACGAGCAGCCCAGGAAGGATTCCAGCACACCTTGATTTTGGCAATCACAGCCCCTTTCTCCCTGGAAATGAGCTTTTTCTTCCAGCCTTGTGACCCTTTGGGGTTCCCGGTGGCAGAGCCTGGGGGCGCCTCGGTCCCGCTGGGTGGGAGCCGCCCGCGGTCGGTGCCGCGCTCGGCGAGGCGAGGGCTGCTCGACAGATGGTTTGCAGGTGTCTGCCTGGTGCTTTTTTGCAGCATGCCGGATTTTGGAGAGCGGGCGGCTGCGCTCGGCTTGGCAGAAGCTGGAACGTTAGCTGGGAAGGCGGATCGGTTCCTCCTCTCCCTGCAGAGGCTCTTCTGGCGGGCGAGCGGGGTTGCTTCCCGAGCACCCCCAGAGCTGTTTGGGGGTCGGCACAGATAACAGAATTCCAGAATCCCAGAATGGCAAGGGTTGGAAGGGACCTCGGGAGATCATCCAGTCCCACCCCCCTGCTCAAGCAGGTTCTCCTAGAGCAGGGGGCACAGGACTTCATCCAGGCGGGGGTTGAAGATCTCCAGAGAAGGAGACTCCACAGCCCCCCTGGGCAGCCTGGGCCAGGGCTCGGGCACCCTCACAGGCAACAAGTTCTTCCTCCCGTTCAACTGGAACCTCTTCTGCTTCAGGTTGTGCCCATGGCCCCTTGGCCTGGCGCTGGGCACCACTGGGAAGAGCCTGGCTCCGTCCTGGTGACCCCCACCCTTGAGATCTTTGTAGGTGGTGATGAGATCCCCTCTCAGCCTTCTCTTCTCCAGGCTGAACATCCAGTCCCCCCATCATCCTTGTTGCCCTCCTCTGGACTCTCTCCAGTAGCTCCTCATCCTCCTTGAACTGGGGAGCCCAGAACTGGACCCAGAGCTCCAGGTGGGGTCTCCCCAGGGCAGGGCAGAGCAGAGGGGGAGGAGAACCTCCCTCGCCCTGCTGGCCACGGTCCTCTTGATGCCCCCCAGGGTGCCCTTGGCCTTCTTGGCCACCAGGGCACCCTGCTGGCTCATGGCCACCTTGTCGTCCCCCAGGACCCCCAGGTCCCTCTGGGCAGAGCTGCTTCCCAGCAGGTCAGCCCCCAGCCTGTCCTGGTGCCTGGGGTTCCACCTCCCCAGGGGCAGCACCCCACACTTGCCCGTGTTGGAACTCCATCAGGTTCCTCTGCGCCCAACTCTCCAGCCTGGCCAGGTCCCGCTGGATGGCAGCGCAGCCTCCCAGTGCGTCAGCCGCTCCTCCCAGTTTGGTGTCACCAGCAGTGGTTATGGTGCTGATGGCGCGGCAGCCCAGCCTTGTTCCGTACCGAAAATGGGGGAGCCGCTCGCCCCCCCAGCTTGTCGCCGCTGGCCGCTCTCTGGTTCAGTACTGGCAGCAGCTCCGCCGCCAAGCTCTGGCTTTCCTGGGGCTGCACCGGAGCCGGGGTGCAGGGGTGGGTTTTGCTGGGGTGCCAGGATGTTCCTCCTCCGCAGCTCCCACCGTGCCTGCCAGCCCTCATCCCTCAGCCATCCCGGCGGGGCCGTCTCCTCCTGCGCGCCCTCCGCCACCGGCAGCAGCGAGCCGGTGGTCCGGAGGGCTCTGCCAAAACCCTCGGGCACGGCTTGGGGGGTCCCCTATGGGTTTCTCCAATCCTTTCCCATGGGGTTATTTTGTGCCTCGCTCCTTCCCTCCCCTGCCCGTGTGCCCCGGCAGCTCTCGCCGGTGTCTCCGGCGCAGCCTCCCCGGGCCGTCAGCACCGTCTTCGCTGACACCTTGGAGGCTGGGAAGGACGGAGGAGCGCCTGGATCTGCCGGCCTGGCGGGAGGCTCGTTGGTCAGAAATCTCCCCCGGCAGCCAGAGCCAAGGGCTGAGACGGGAGCGCGGGGAATGGGACCCCCATGGGGATGCCCCGAGGGTGCTGGTTATGTGGGATGCGCGCCCTTGGCTTTCCCTTCTGATTAATTTTAGGGCAGCAGGAACGTGTCCGGGCTAGTGCTATCAAATGTCCCTGCTCTGTTGTTTTTAAAGTCCCTGGTACCAAACTCATCCGTTGTGTGCCCCGGGGAGGCATCCAGGCTGCTCCCAAACTCGGCTGGGGTTTCCATCCCTTCTCGAGGAGGATTCTTCATCTCCTTGGCTTGACGCTGGCTTCTCCCGTTGCTTTGGGCTGTTCCCGGTACCTTCACCCTCCCGGTAACGGGTGGCCAAAGGCAACCAGCCTTGGCAGAACCCCCAGGATCCCCCAGCTCAGCCAGCTCCCCCGGGACGCCAGCTCGTCGTCACCGTCCCCCGTGGGCGCAGCGAGGACGGTCCCCCATCTGCGGCAGCTCAAAGCCCACGGGTCGCGGCCAGGATCTCCGCGCCGGCGTTGAATTCAAGGCAACCGCAGCCGTAACGGCTCTGCGGCGGCAGACGCGTGGAGGGAGGATCTCCTTTCCCTGCTTGTTGAGCTGGGTTTGCGCTACGGAAAGCACGCCGCGCTCAACCGGCGTAAAAGATGAATGAGAAAGAAACCCAGGAACTCATCAGTGCCTCATCTCCGCTCAATTACAGTGACGAGGATCGCCGTAGCTCAGCCGTGCGTTGTGTAACGGAACTGATTGCCGTCACGGATGGGGCGCGCGGCGAGCCCGGCCGTGCCGCCTGGCAGAACGCGCTGAGTGCTCGGGCACGGGGCCTTTGGCTGCTCCAAATATTGGTGGAGGAGCAGCGGGGGCACTGGAGGTCCCCCGTCAATGTTTAATAGGGGCTGGAACAGCTTCCAGGGAGCAGGCGCTGGAGGTCGGCGCGTTCCGGCGCCGGTTTCCGCCTGCTGGGTACCGCGCTGCTCCCGGGGTGAAAGCGCTGAGCTTGCGCCTCTCCCCGCCGCTCCTCTCTCCCCTCGCCCGAAGCTTTTCCGCGGTGGGAAAGGAATTGCTTGGCATCCGACCCGGGATTCCAGATCGCTGAGCTACACCTCCCGGCAGCGCGGGGTGCTGGATTCTGGGGCGGGGGCTTTTGTGGGGGCTTTGGGCTGATCCTGAGCTCTGGTGAAGCACCGGAGCTTTATGGTGGGAGGGTTTTCCCCGCCCCGGCTAAGAGTAAATGCGCTACGGCACAGCCAGAGCCTGGCTCCCGGGGGATCTGTCGGGGCCGGCTACGAGACCTGATCCGGGTGGGATTAATTTGTGAGCTGGCGCAGCTGGGTTCCCGCATGGATTACAGCTGCTGGCATCCCGGGAATTTATCCCACGGCTTAAAGAGCCAATGTTTAGCAGCAAAAAAAAAAAAAAAGAAAAAAAGAAAAAAAAGCCCCCAACCAGTAAAGCGGGCGGCAGCGGGGTGGAGGAGCAGAGCCCGGGCGGGTGGGGGGCTGCGGGCGGCCCCGGAGCCGCGGCCGATGCCGGTGTGGGAAGGCAGGCAGGAGCTTGCCGGCATTTATGGAGCAGCCTCTCTGCAAGGGAACGGCTCCGTGACCGCAGGCGATGGCTCACTGGCACCGCACGGCCCCGGGGCCCGTGTCGCCCGGAGGAAGACGCAGGCGGGAGGAAGACGCAGCCCCAGACCATATGCTCTGCAAATAGCGGCGGCGCTTAAGTGCTCGGTCTTTATTGATGCCGCGTCGGTAATAAGCCCCAAAGATCGGGCTGTGCTAAAACACTTCCCAAACAACGCGTTGTAAACGCTTCTGACCCAGCAAAGCGCCTGGTGTTCCGACACGGATGCTCTGAGGAGGATCCAGGCGCCTGCCAGCTTGCATTTAGGAGGACAACGCTCAGCCGGGCTTTGTGCCGGGCTCTCCGGGAGCTGCTCTGCTTGGAGCACACGAGCATCCCACGGCATTCTCCTGGAGAAGCTGGAGGCTCATGGCTTGAGCAGGCGCACCCTTCGCTGGGTTAAAAACTGCCTGGATGGCCAAGCCCAAGGGGTTGTGGTCAATGGAGTTCAATCCAGTTGGTGGCTGGTCCCAAGCCGTGTCCCCCAGGACTCAGCACTGGCCCCAGCTCTGTTTAACATCTTTATCCATGAGCTGGGCGAGGGGACCGAGGGCACCCCCAGCCAGTTTGCAGATGGCACCGAGCTGGGGGGGAGTGTGGACCTGCTGGGGGGGAGGGGGGCTCTGCAGAGGGACCTGGCCAGGCTGGAGCCATGGGCCCAGCCCAGTTGGGTGAGGGTCAACAAGGCCAAGGGCCGGGTCCTGCCCTGGGGTCACCACAACCCCAGGCAGCGCTCCAGGCGTGGGGCAGAGGGGCTGGAAAGCTGCCCGGCGGAAAAGGCCCTGGGGGGGTTGGTGGGGGGGCGGGGGGGCCCGGGGCCAAGAGGGCCGCGGCATCCTGGCTTGTTAGGAGTGGTGTGGCCAGCAGGAGCAGGGCAGGGACCGTGCCCCTGTGCTGGGCACTGGGGGGGCCGCCCCTCGAGTGCTGGGGTCAGGGTTGGGTTGGGCCCCTCCCTCCCCGAAGGCCCTGGGGGGGCTGGAGCGTGTCCAGAGAAGGGCAGCGGAGCTGGGGGGGGTCTGGAGCCCCAGGCTGCTGGGGAGCGGCTGGGGGAGGGGGGGGTTCCTGGGGGGAGGCTGAGGGAGCCCGGGGGGGGAGCCGGGGGGGCGGGCTGGGGCCGGCCCCGTTGGCCAGGGCAGGGTGAGGTTGGCCCTGGGGAACAATTCCTTCCCCCAAGGGCTGTCAGGGGCTGGAAGGGGCTGCCCTGGGAAGGGGCTGCCCCCCCCGGGGGGTTAACGCCGGGCGGGGTGTGGGGCCGGGTTGGGGGGGGGGGTTGGCGAAGGTCTTTTCCAACCCAAACGATTCTAGAGAGGCTTAATCACCTCCCGATGTGGGAAAGCAGAAATGCCCGGACCTGCCATCCCTGGCTCCGAGCCGCGCCAAGGCTCGGTGGCAAATGTTTCCCGGTCTGCTGGGCGAGCGTGAAAACGCTGATGGGAGAGTGAAGCTCCGACCTTTTGATCTCATCAGGAAGCTACCGCGAATCCTCGATAGATGGTTAAATTACACTAAATTAGAGAGGAGCAGCGCAATTCTGCCACGCTGCTGAACTGTGCAATTAGCGCCCTGCCTAGCAACAGCACCCTTGTGCTCCGGGAACTCGAGCCCGTGATTTTAGGGATGCGATGAACCTGCCTCTGCAAAAGGCTTTGGGTTTTTTTCCCCCCAGCCCCCCCAAGGCTTTAGGAGCCTCCCAGCTCCATCTGGAGCCGCGGTGTCCTGCAAGGAGGTTGTGTTTGGTGCCCGGCATGGCTGCAGCGGGGCTTCACCTCCGCACCCGACATCAGCCTGGCATCCCCTTGGATCCTGCGACCATGGGAATCGCCCCTCGGGGTGACCAAGGGGACGCTGGAGGGCACGGCTGGGCACGCGCGGCCCGCCACGGCGGGGCCTGGGGTGGTGAGGGGATGCCAGCAGCTCCGTCACCACGTGGATGCGGTGCGGGGGGCCGGTGGCGGGAGGGGGAGCATCCCCCTGCCGAGAACCGAGCCGGGCTGGCATCCTCGCCCTGCTGCCCGGCTCGGTGAGAGCTGGCTACAGCAAAAGGCGCTGCCGCCTGCTTTCCGCCCGCGGCTCCAGGCTCGGCTTTTATACCTCCAGCCGGGAGCCCGACAAAGGCCCCCCTGTCCACAGAGGGGGGGGGGGGGGGTGTTGCTGGAGCGAAGCGCTCGGTGCCTCCCCCAGCCCCTCTTGCATCACTCGGGCGTTTCGGCTGCGTCAACGCCTCCCTCCGCGCACCTCTCCCGGCGCTGCGCAGCGCTCCCCTGCCTCGCGGCGCTCAGGAATATTCCCCTGCCGGTAGCACCACCGGCTGCCGGGGATCATGGAATCATGGAATCACAGAATCGTTTGGGTGGGCAAAGCCCTTGCAGCTCCCCCAGCCCAACCGCCCCCCTACCCCTGCCATCCCACCCCCAAACCCCGTCCCTCAGCACCGCCTCTGCCCGGCTGTTCAATCCCCCCAGGGCTGGGGACTCGACCCCTTCCCTGGGCAGCCCCTTCCAGCCCCTGACAGCCCTTGGGGGAAGGAATTGTTCCCCAGGGCCAACCTCACCCTGCCCTGGCACAACTGGAGGCCGGTGCCCCTCGTCCCATCGCCCCTTCCCTGGGAGCAGAGCCCGACCCCCCCGGCTCCCCCCTCCTCTCAGGCACTTGTAGAGGGCAAGATCCTCGGTTTGGTCGCTTGACATGCGAAGCTGTGCGGCGAGGGACGGCGTGCAGCCCGTGCTGGCACCCGCAGCCCACCCAGCCCCCTCACCTGCGGGGCAGGGGATGCTCCAGCACTCCCTCCTGGGGACCGGTCACCCCTGGGGATGCCAGCAAGGGACGCCGCGCTCCGCTTCCCACTGCCCCAGAGCGGAGGGGACGAAGCTTCGCCCCTGCCCTGAGCTCCTTCTGGTGCCGCCCCAAGCCCGCTCGCCTCTGGGCACCGGTGCTTGTGGGCAGCCTTGGCCGGTGCCCGGCTGTGGCAGGAGCCGGTTGTTGTCACCGCCCCGAGGTGAACAGCCTTGGCACCTCCCAAAATCCCTGGTGCGAGGGGCAGAGCCCTTGGGCCCCTTGGAAGCCGGCTTCCCACGGGGGCCTGCCCTGGATCTGCAGGGCTTGGTGCCACGGGAGGGTTTGTCCCCACGGGCGTTACCCGTGGGCGCGTTGGCGGTGACAGGGGACGTGGACAGTCCGGGGGGGGGGACCCGTTCAGTTTTACGGAGGCGCCCGCTGCCGGGCCGGGGGTGGCCAGGTCGCGCTCGGCGTGCCGGATGCAGGGCGGCGGCGTGGCTGGACGGACGTCTCTGCCGGTGCCAGCCTTGGCGCCTCGGCCCCAGCAGCCTCGCCCTCGGCCAAAGGTGCTGGGCACGGGACAAAGAGCGAGGACGAGGGACAGTGGGGGACCAACCCCCCTTCGGCGTTTCTCACCCCAACCCTCTGCTGCGGGGTTTGGGGATGGACCCTGCCTGCACCATGGACCCTGCCTGCACCATGGACCCTGCCTGCACCATGACCCTGCCTGCACCGTGACCCTGCCTGCGCCGTGACCCTGCCTGCACCGTGCCCCTGCCTGCGCCGTGACCCTGCCTGTGCCGTGACCCTGCCTGCGCCGTGCGCCGTGACCCTGCCTGCGCCGTGACCCTGCCTGCGCCGTGACCCTGCCTGCGCCGTGACCCTGCCTGCGCCGTGACCCTGCCTGCGCCGTGACCCTGCCTGCGCCGTGACCCTGCCTGCGCTGTGACCCTGCCCGTGCCGTGACCCTGCCTGCGCCGTGACCCTGCCATGCCGTGACCCTGCCTGCACCGTGACCATGCTCATGCCGTGACCCTGCCTGCGCCGTGACCATGCTCATGCCGTGACCCTGCCTGCGCTACGACCCTGCCTGCCTGCACCACTGCCAGCCTTACGGCAGCCGCTGGCATGAAGCAGCTCCCCTGGGGCCAGCGAGGGGGTTGTGGGATGGCGACGGGGACAGAGACAGTGACAGCTCAAGATGTCCCCTCTCTTGGGCCCTGGGGAGGGGACAGCAGCTTCAGCCTTAAAAGCTTTTTGCCTCCCTCCCGGTCCGACCGCCGCTGTCCTAGTTTTCGCTGGCTGCTATTCTTCCCCTCCATCACGTGTGGCTTCGGCACGGCGCGCTCGCGTACGGCTTTGTCTGCCGCCGGCGTCTGCAGGCGGCTCCAGGCTGGGCGCTGAGCTGCTCCCGCGACTCAAAAACACCCCCCGGGCTGCCAGCGCACCGCGGGGCTGTGCCTCCCAGGCCGGGGGATTAACAGGAATTACATTCCCTAGGAGCAGGGATGCGGTCAAAAGGGGATGGATGTGTCCCCCCTCCCATGTTCCGAAAGGGCGTGTGACCCCGCAGCCGGGGCGGTGAGGTCCATCACGCAGCAGCCCCCTCCCGCATCCCTCGGGGTTTGCTGTTGCCATCTGAAATTGGGGTTAATGGTGCTGAAAGGGTGAAGGTTTTTCTTTCGCCCGGGACGGGGGAGCTGCCGGCGGCTGCTGGCTCCTTCCCCCTGCGCAGAGCCCAGCCCCGGCCCCCCGGGGACACTTTTAGGGCTGGGCTGAACGGAGGCAGAAGCATCTCCCGGCTTTGCAGAATCCCGCAGCCAAGCTTTGGGTCCAAATCGGCCCCGTTCTCACCCTGTTCCCACGCTCCTTGGGAGCAGATCAGCCAAAACGCTGCCGGAGACCTCAAAACCACACCAGCCCCTTGCCCGCTGCCCCGCGGTGTCGGCGCCTGCCGTGGTGCCCCGTCCCGGCGCACGCGTGGGGCTGGATTTCAAGCTGCCAAGCCTCCCGTAGCCACCGCCAGCTCTTCCGTCCCCGGCTGCTGGGCGGCGTTGCACCCACTGCCACCCAAAATGCCGGGGAAGGGGTGACGTGCCAGCGCCGAGCCGCAGGGAGCTGGGGGCCGGGAGCACCGGGGAGCTCAGGGACACGCGGGCAGCGCAGGGGACCCCGGGGTTGCCCGGCTTTGGTCGGGGTAGCCCAAGCCCACCTCTGAACCGGCGCAGGTTTTCCCTGTTATCTGTCAAACACGGCTTGGTGCCCGGCACTGCCCGGGGGAGGCTGGGTGCTGCGGGGTAGCCCCGGGCTTCGGCTGAGGTCTCGGGGGACACGCAGCGTGGGGATGTCCCGGCGTGGGGTCTGCAGCACCAGTGGGGAGGGGGTGCAAGCGTTTCCCAGGCTGGGGGTGTCCGTCCTTCTGTCTCCCTCCCCTTCCCGCGAGGGCTGCGGGGAAAGATCCCTCCTGCGGCAGAGCCGGCCGTGCCGGCCGCCGGCGCTTGTCCCGGCTGGGGCAATCAGCGTGTTGAACTGCTTCCCTGTGAGATTTGCTCCATAAATCACTTTTTGGTCGAAAATGATAGAACGGCCCCATTACGCGTGGATGGAGGCGTTTGTGGAGCCGGGGCTGCTGCTCTGCTGGGGCTCAGGGCTTGGAAATGCATTTGGGATCGGCGGGGTGGGATCGGCGGGGTGGGATCGGCAGGGTGGGATGGGTGCTGGGCCTTTGTGCCCATGCCAGCCACCTCCCTTCAGCACTTTGGGGACAGAGGGGTGGCAGAGGGGACCCCCGGGGTCCTCCACGGCGAGGAGGAGCCAGGTTGGTCCCGCAGAGCCCGCTGGCGCGGGGCAGCTTTGCGAGGGGCTGCTCGGGGCTCCGCTGCCCAGCACGGTGTCGGGGGGTGCCCAGGGGTAGGGGGGTGCTCTACGGCGCACCGAGACCTGGGTCTCTGTCCGTGAAAACGCCATCTTTGGGTGATTTTTGCAGCCGCTGTGCTCTCGTGCTCTGTCCTGCGGAGGGGACCCCGCAGCCGGCTCAGCACCCCGCTGCTGGGGCCAGCGGTGCCGCACAGGGAGCCGCTGCTGTCGTCCTGTGTGCTGTGCCGTGCCATGCCATGCCGTGCCGTGCCGTGCCGTGTCGTGCCGTGCCGTGCCATGCCGTGCCATGCGTGCCGTGCCATGCCGTGCCATGCATGCCGTGCCAGCTGCCATGCCGTGCTGTGCCGTGCCGTGTCGTGCCGTGCCGTGCCATGCCGTGCCGTGCCGTGCCGTGCCGTGCCGTGCCGTGCCGTGCCGTGCCGTGCCATGCCGTGCCGTGCCGTGCCGTGCCGTGCCTCCGTGCCGTGCCGTGCCGTGCCGTGCCATGCCGTGCCGGCGCCGTGCCATGCCATGCCGTGCCGTGCCATGCCATGCCATGCCGCTGCCTGCGCCGTCTCCTCCCGCGCCGGCTCCCCCCGGCTCTGTGTGTCACTCTCTGCTTGGGGCTGCATCGTGACAGGACTTGACGTTGGGGGGACCCGCCCGGCTCTGTCCCTGGGGGCTGTCCTGTCCCTGGGGGCCCCCTGGAGGGGGGGGAGCAGCCCTGGTGGCCTCGGCTGGCACGCAGAGCCCCCAGGGCTGCAGGGCAGTGCTCGGAGCAGCTCCCCTGCACGGAGCGAGCCGGGGCCACCGCCGCTGTGTCCCACCGTGGGAGGGATCTGGGACTCGGGGATGGATCGGGGGGGCCGATGCTGTGGGAGGGGGTGACTCGGGGGGTGTGGGGGGGTAGGGGCAGGATTTGCCCTGCCTGGGGTGAGCGCCTGGTCCCTGCGGCCGCAGCTCGGCAGAGGACGGGTTCTGTCCCCGCCGGCGGTGGCTGCAGCGCGGTGGAGACGTGCGTGTGGGTGGGCAGAGGAGACCCCCCCGCGGGGGCTGCGCGTCCTCCTGGGGGCTGCTGAGCTGTCAGGCAGGGACGAGAGGTTGGAACCGCGGAGGAGAACATTTTTTAACCCGTTCTGCGAGCCCCACCAGGGTCTGTGTTAACAGCAGGCGGAGGGGGGTGCAGCAGAATCCCAAATTCCAGACCATGATTTGGACATTTGGACGTTTGGTTTGGACAAAAGTGTCCCTGGGGAGGACGTGGGGGCTGAAATCTGGCGCTGGGAGGAAGCTGCGGAAGCAAACGCCTTGTCTCCTGCTTAACCCACCATTTCAGGGGAAGCCCAGGCTGGCCCGGCATGCTCCAGGGTGGGGGGGGATGCTCCTGGCCGCCCTTGATGGGGCTGCCGGCTCCCCAGGGGTCGCTGATGCATCTCCAGCACCAAACGGTGCAGTCCGGTAATGGGCTCCATCAGCTTTTCCAGGCGGCTCGGCCACAGGACATTCGGAGCATCTCGCACCCGGCTGCTTTTCTGGCCCTGCCACGGCTTGACGGGCACGTGGGGAGACAGGAGGGTTCATTTAGAACAGAATCCCAGAATCCCAGACTGTCCGGGGCTGGCAGGGCCCTCGGGAGCTCCCCCAGTGCCACCCCCCTGCCCAAGCAGGCTCACCCAGAGCAGGGGGCACAGGACAGCGGCCAGGCGGGGGTTGAAGATCTCCAGAGAAGGAGACTCCACAGCCCCCTGGGCAGCCTGGGCCAGGGCTCGGGCACCCTCACAGGCAACAAGTTCTTCCTCCCGTTCAACTGGAACCTCTTCTGCTTCAGGTTGTGCCCATGGCCCCTTGGCCTGGCGCTGGGCACCACTGGGAAGAGTCTGGCTCCGTCCTCCTGACCCCCACCCTGGAGATCTTTGTAGGTGGTGATGAGATCCCCTCTCAGCCTTCTCTTCTCCAGGCTGAACAAGCCCAGCTCCCTCAGCCTTTCCTCACAGGGGAGATGCTCCAGTCCCCCCATCATCCTTGTTGCCCTCCCCTGGGCTCTCTCCAGGAGTTCCTCATCCTCCTTGAACTGGGGAGCCCAGAACTGGACCCAGTGCCCCAGGTGGGGTCTCCCCAGGGCAGGGCAGAGCAGAGGGGGAGGAGAACCTCCCTCGCCCTGCTGGCCACGCTCCTCTTGATGCCCCCCAGGGTGCCCTTGGCCTTCTTGGCCACCAGGGCACCCTGCTGGCTCATGGCCACCTTGTCGTCCCCCAGGACCCCCAGGTCCCTCTGGGCAGAGCTGCTTCCCAGCAGGTCAGCCCCAGCCTGCCCCGGGGTTGCCCGGTTGAACTCCATCAGGTTCCTCTGCGCCCAACTCTCCAGCCTGGCCAGGTCCCGCTGGATGGCAGCGCAGCCTCCCAGTGCGTCAGCCGCTCCTCCCAGTTTGGTGTCACCAGCGAACTTGCTGAGGGTACGCTCTGTCCCCTCGTCCAGGTCATGGATGGAGAAGTTGAACAAGACTGGGCCGAGTACTGAGCCTTGGGGAACCCCATGAGCTATTGGCCTCCAACCAGGCTCTAGACACGCTGCAGTGGTGTAAAATTAACCAACAACAACCAAAAAAATCCCCACGGACCCTTCGGAGGAATCCTTACACATCTCAACGTCCTCATTAGCGGGGACGTTACCTCCTCGCCCGGGGAGAGAGGGCTCTTCGCGTGCCGTGCCGAAGCACCGCCGGTTAATGAAATCTGCGCCGCGGGTTAATGAATTCCACGCCGCCAGTTAATGAATTCCCCGCCGCCGGGTGACGCCGCGCTCGGGCCATCGCCCTGATCCATTCCCAGGCAAGGGCGCTGCCTGCCCTGCCGCTACCTGGAGGTGCTTTGGGGTTTCGGCGGAACCGCCCTGCACCCCTCCGGACGCTTCCGCCCCTGCACCAAAGCCTGGATTCAGGAGTTGTTCCCCCAAATATTCCTCAGCCAGAAACATCCCCCTCTCAGCGCCTCGCCGGAATCCGGATGGGTGTCAGCGGCGCCTTTCCTTCGCGAGGGGCGATCCCGCTTTTAACGAGGTAATTTACAGTCGCTGCTCGCAGCCCCGAAGGGTCCGGGGCGGGCGAAGGCGCTGGAGCGAAGCCGGCGCTATCTGCCGGCGCCAGGCTCCCGCGGGTCGGGAGCTGCGAGGGCGGTAGCCAAAGGATGCCTGTAATTAGCCCGAGCGTTTAATTTAATAAAACAAGGGACTAAAAACATAAGCGGGCGCTATTGTAAAAGCCTGGCACGTAATTACCAATGATCTTCGTTCGGCGCTGGCACGGCCAACTCGGTAATTGCCTCATAAATGGCTTCCATTGGTTGATGCCAGCGGCCGCCGGCGCTGCTACTGGTGATTTGGAGGGGGGGGGGACGTGTTCAGGGGAGGAGGGGGCTCCGTGGGGCGCAAGGTCTGGTGTTGGGAGCGGGCACCCATCTATGGGGCCGGCACCACCGCGCCTCGGCCGCGGCACCCACTGGTGACGCCCCTCCAGGCTCAGATTTGGGGATTGCAAGGGGATGGGTGCCCCGGGGGTCTTCAGGGCATCGCTGGGCGCCCGTCCCCAGCCCATGGGGCAGCACCGGTGCCTGTCCCAAAATCACCTGTTTCACCCCTGGGCGCCGCGAGCTGCTGCTCATCTGCCGGTATTTTGTGCCGAAGCAGCGTCTGGCGCTTGGCCTTTTGTCTTCACACTGGGAGGGGGGCGACGATGGCATTGCCCGCGTGGCTTCCAGTTCTCCTGGGGCTTGGCTTGCTGGGGCTCCTTGATTTCCCGGCGGAGGCTTCGCCGTGGCTGCGTCCCTGTCCTGGATGCCACCCGGCCACGCCGACGGGTGCTGCCAGGGAGCGAGCACCCACCGCGAGAGCACCAGTGCCCCAATGAGCCGGGGGAGAACCCCTCGGGGGGGGCGGGGGGGGGAAAGGTGCCCCTAGGTTGGGGTCTCCCCGCTGGGGGGTGTGGGTGCGTGATGCTGAAGACATGGAGCCCCCTCGCCGGGGATGAGGAGGGTTGGGAGGAGGCAGGAGGCGGGCGCCGCTTACGGCGACGGGGATGCTGTAATGGGGCAGCGTTGGCGGCGCAGCCGGCTCATCCTGGGCAGGATCCGGCTCATCCCTGCGCCGCGGGAGCCCGGCTCCCCGGAGGGTGCTTGTTCAACCTGTGTCGCGCACGCTGACGAGACGAGCAGCTTCGTTAATTTAAGCCCGCGGCTAATGCGATTGCGGGCAGCCCTGCAAAGGGGGGGCTGCGGGGGCAGGGAGCATCCTCCTCCCGGCGCGGCTGCGGCCGGCGTGGCCACCCTGGCAGGGGCGCCGGCGGGCTCGGCGGCTTGCCTTCCTCTTCCTAAAACCACGTTCTTGTGGGTGAGGAGCAAAGCCACGGTGCGGAGCCTTCGGAGGAGTACGGGCCGCAACCAAAATACGCGTTTGTACCCGCTTTTGAGGAGCTGGGGGTGCTGAGCACCGTGGCGGCCGGGGAACGGGCTCTGCTCTCGCAACGCAATGGGAGCTACGGTGGCTTTGGCTGCGCCAGGGCTCGGGTTTGAGGCCAAAATGGGAGCGGGAATGGTTTCCCGGTGCGGGTGGGAGTCACACGCATGGTTTGGCCCGGGGGTGCCGCGGCGCTGGCTGCTGAGGACCCGCTGGGATGTGCACTTCTCGTGTCGGCACCGCCCCGGTCGCGTCCCTCTGGGATGCAGAAGGATGGAGGAACCAAGCTGGGGACCGGCTGTGGGTGCCGGCTGGAAGGTGCTAACCGCAGCGATGGGAATTCCTGCGGAAAATGCCGCGTCCCGCTCCGGCCAGCCGGAGGAGCCCCAAGGCATCCGGTTACGGCGTGGTGCTTGCCCTGTGCGCGCGCCTGGGACGGGCTGCGCCGCGCTCCGGGCGCTGCGGCGGGGGAGCGTCGCTGCTGGCAATGCCCGCACCTCGAGAGGCACCTGCGGTGTGCGGCCTCGGGAGCCCTGCTCCGCTCCGGGGCCGGACCCGCCGGCATCTCCCCCGCGGCGGCCGTGGGCACCCCTTGCTGCAGCGGGCGCGGGGTTGGAGACCTGGGGGGGTTTTGGGTGAGATCCAGCCCGCCGCTGGTTTATGCTCCACGCAAGGGGCTCCCGGCTCAAACAGCTGCTGGTGCATCTGGAGGGGAGGAAAACCTTCCTCTTCCTCCTTTGGGATCCCATTAACCCGGGGTAGGGGTCCCTCCAGCGATGCCCGTGGCTCGGCAGGCCCTGACGCCCTGGGGAGGAGGAGGATGGGGGGACTGGAGCATCTCCCCTAGGAGGAAAGGCTGAGGGAGCTGGGCTTGTTCAGCCTGGAGAAGGGAAGGCTGCGAGGGGATCTCATCACCACCTACAAAGATCTCAAGGGTGGGGGTCACCAGGACGGAGCCAGACTCTTCCCAGTGGTGCCCAGCGCCAGGCCGAGGGGCCATGGGCACAACCTGAAGCAGAAGAGGTTCCAGTTGAACGGGAGGAAGAACTTGTTGCCTGTGAGGGTGCCCGAGCCCTGGCCCAGGCTGCCCAGGGGGGCTGTGGAGTCTCCTTCTCTGGAGATCTTCAACCCCCGCCTGGCCGCTGTCCTGTGCCCCCTGCTCTGGGTGAGCCTGCTTGGGCAGGGGGGTGGCACTGGGGGAGCCCCCGAGGGCCCTGCCAGCTCCGGCCAGTCTGGGGTTATTGCTGTTGGAAAGCCCTCTCCTGGCTCTGCCGTGGGCACCTGGCATTTATCGCTCCGGTGTTTCGGGGGCGCGGGGTGCCTCGGCATCCCGCCCCCGCCGCCGGGGACCTGCTCTGCAGGCAATTGGGGAGCGGAGAACGCTCCAGCAGGAGAGCGGGCCGGGCGCCGGGGACGCCGAATACAGGCTCCCCGCTCCGCATATGGCGACTGGCCCCCTGAGCTGGGGCCCCCGCTTATTCCTCCGGCACAGCGGGGGCCCCTCGTCCTCGGGGCCGTTGCTTTCCTGCCTCTGTTCCTGCTCATCCCCTTCCCTTGCAGAAGTGCTGCCCGGCTCCTGGGACGGACCCGTGAGCCGACGCCGGGCGCGAGAGCCATGCCGTGCCGTGCCGTGCCATCTCTGCCGAGCAGAGCCCCCCCTGCGCCGCATCGCTTTGCTAAGGAAAAGCACGCAGCAACGCCGCCGCGGTCGCTGTCACCGCCTCTGTGATGCCATTCCCGCTCGGCACATCCCCGGGCGAGCCGAGCGTGCTGGGTTCAGCCAAGGATGCGCCAGGGCAGGGGGGGCTGGGGACCGCAGGCGTGACACTGCTAACAAACCGTCTCCCCGTCCCTCCGTCGCCCCCGCGCTCCCGGTGCCGGGGGGGAGCAGGAGGTGGCGCAGCCTTTACCACGCAGCCCAGCTTGCCCCCGCTGCCCCCCTGAGGATTCCTCTGCTCCGGATCGGATCCTTCAAGCTGGCAACCCTGGGAACGGTGCGGGTTTCCCCCGCCCGGGGGTCCCTCTGGGGCCCGGGGGTGCCGGCCGCGCTGCCGGCACCGCTCCCAGCCGCGTTGGGTGGCTGCTGGTGATCTCCACCTCAGCGTATTCTCTGGTGTCGCTCGGAGTTGATTTGCTCTGCTAATTGCTTTACAATTAATAAGCTACACAACCTAATTGTGCGGGCAGGGAAGGGGGGAGCTCTCCCCACCCGTGGTCCCTCGGCCCCGCCGGGCTGCGGGTCCCAGCCCCTCAGCTTTTCTGGGGTCCATCCCCCCCCGCCCGAGCGCTGGCACCCACGGCATCCCGCACCAAGATTCTGGGAAGAACCCCCCAAATCCTGCTCATGGGGAGCCCCAGCTCATCCTGGTGGGGTCGGGCCGCCCCCCTCTGCGAGCCGGCGAGCCCCCCCGGGGCCGGTGGGGTGTCGGGAGGTGCTGCCGGCACGCCGGGCTGCGTTTGGCCGGCCAGGCCCTCGGAGCATTTCCAGCTGCTCCAAATGTCCCCGCATCCGTCGTTGTCCCCCTCTTTTGCCGCAGGGGCCGGGAGCGGGGAACCGAGGGCACGCGGTGTTTCCCCCCCCCACCCCCGTGGCAGGACGCAATCCTTCGCGGCAGCTACGGGCTGCTGCTTGCCTGAAAATAGACTTTAATTGGTGCCGGTACGGCGTAACGACGTTAATTTGTCAGGAGAGCCGTAGTTCATGCGCCCTCTTAGGTATCGAAAGCCACGCAGGGGTTATTTAGGGAGGAGGGGGGCTCGGGGAGGGGGGGCTGCCGGCACCCAGCCCTCGCCGCCCCTCGCTGGGGAGCGCCGCCAGCGCCAGCCCCAGGGGCAGCCCCCGCTCTCAAGCTGCTCCGTGGTTCGTTTTAAACAAAAAGCCGGTTTCTTTCCCCGGGCCCCCCGTCACGGCGGGAGAGCAGCTCCTTCCCATCGGCTCCCGGATGGAAATTCCCGTCTTGGCATCCCGGCGGGGAGGCCGAGCCATTCACCGCCCCCCCCAGCAGCTGAAGCTCCAGGCGTTGACTCCCTCCCTAATGAAGCGACTTCCTCGTCACGCACCTTTAATTGGATGAGGCCAATCTCCTGCTTTTTGGGGGTGGGGGGGTGGGGGTGTTAATTATTTTTTGAATGGTTGATGGCTTCCCCTGGCAGCCAGGGAAAGCCGGGGCCGGCGTTTTGGCACCCATGGCTCCCTGCCACCCCTCCTGCCCGCCCCGCTCCCGCGGCGGGACGCGGCCACCGCCGCCACTTCCCCGTGCGCCGTGAAATGCCGTGCCGGGGGGGGGCGACAGGGATGGTGGCTCGGAGCGACGCTGCCGCCGCCCGAAAGGCGCTGTCGCTGCGTGTCTGTAAGGGCCGGATGCCTGGCGGCCGTGGGATTTAACGCCCTTGCGGTTACATTGATTTTTCATGTTTATTTGCGTGTTTTATATGCATGGTTTTATTCATGTTTTATGTGCCCCAGCTCTCGAAGGGCTCCCCAAGCCGATCGGCCGCGCTGCTCCCTCTCCGATCCGCCGTGCCACTTTTCCAGGTGGTGTTTAATGGAGGCTGGGGGGGCACCAGTGAGGGGCCGTGAGGGGTTGGACACTTCAGCGCTGGCATTTTCTGCCTCCTGGCACAGCCCCTTGCATTTTACTCGCCCTGGGAATTGCAGAAGGGTTTGGGTTTTCCATCGGCATCACGACAATGCAGCCCCTGTCTCACCGGCGCGGCCGTGGGTCCCAGCAAGGCACGGGGAGGGCGGCTGCCTCGGCAGCAGGGACGGTGCCACCTTTTTGGGGTGGTCCCGCACGGTTGCAGACCCATGGGGTGCTCTGAGGTCGCCGGTTCTTTTTCTTTTTAAGGCAAACATTTGCTTTTGTGCGATGCCGGGGAGAGCTGCTGTCACCACCACCGCTGCCGCTGCGGAAGAGTTTTGGGCACTCGAGCGTGGCTTCCAGGGCAGGCATCTCCCCTCGTCTCGTTAATGCAGCTGCAGGGGTTTACAGGAGCCGGGTAATTCCTCGGCTGAGCGGCGGCCGAGGAGCCCGTCCGGAGCGGCAGCCCCACGCCAGCACGGTGCCGGGATCTGGGTGGGATGGGGGCTGCGTCCTGCAGGAGGCTCGAAAACGAAGCTGGGGCATCCCGGTGAGCAGCTCCTGTGCCCTCCCCACACAAGGCTGCCGAGCCACCCTTCAGTGGCTTCTCCACCAATGTGACTGCTGCCGGTGCCCGAGCCCCCCGGCGCCCGAGCCCCACAGCGCCCGAGCCCCGCCCCCCCGGTGCCCGACCCCCCGCCCCGAGCCCCCGGCCCAGCCCCCCGGGCCCACCCCCAGCACCCGAGCCCCCTGATGCCTGAGCCCCCCGGTGCCCGAGCCCCCTGGCATGCGAGCCCCCTGGCACGCGAGCCCCCCAGCACCCAAGCCCCCTGGCACGTGAGCCCCCTGGCACCTGAGCCCCCCGGTGCCCGAGCCCCCTGGTGCCCCAGCCCCCTGGTGCCCGAGCCCCCTGGCACGTGAGCCCCCTGGCATGTGAGCCCCCTGGCACCTGAGCCCCCTGGCGCCCAAGCCCCCCAGTGCCGCACCGTGGGCTGGGTGCTGCCGGGGCCGCCCAGGGCTTTGCCGCTTGCTCCCGCCATCCCCCCCCTTCCCGTGCTCCAGCGCTGTGCGGGACAGGATTAGGGACTTAACAGCCTGTGCCAGATAGACACTTAAATAAGCAATAAATTTGGAGTTCGTTAGTGAGGATTAATTAGTGTTTGCGCAGGGCTTTGCCTGTGCAAAGCAGCAGACGGGAGCCCAGGCAAGCGTTATTTATCTTGAAGCTTCGCCGTGACCTTGGCGAGGTTGGGAGAGCCTCGTTGCCCGGGTCCCGGCACATCCCGGCACATCCCGGCACATCCCGGCATGGCCGTGCTGCGATGGCACGCGGGGAAAGCCCAGCGTGCTCCCGGCTGCGGGGTCCCGGGGTGGCTCCCACCCTGGGGACGCGGGGACAGGGGACGCTCCGGCAGCCCGGCAGGCAGCGGCGTGCCCCCGAAGCGGGCGCCCTTGCGGCGCGGAGCTGCTCGGCTGGGGCCGGGGAGCAGCAATCCCGGGTTTGGCTGCCAAGGAAAGGCAGTGTTTGGGTGCAAGCCTTTATTTTGGGGGCTCTCCTGGGCGGGTGGCATGCCCCCGGCTCCTCTGCGCTCCTCTCTGCCGGCGTGCGGCTGGCGGCCATGCCGGCACGCTGCCCCTTGCCGCTGCCGGGCCGGCCGAGCCCCTGCCTACGCCGGGGGCTGGAGCAGAGCCTGGTCTCTGCTTTGGGGGGCAGGAGGTGGTGAGGTGGGGGAGCCCCCACACGTCCCGTGGCTCAGCCTCTCGGCTTCTTTCTCCGTCGCTGCGCGGTGATTATTCAGCGAAGCGACGGCGGGGGCTGCGTGGCTCCGCTTTGCGGCACCGGGCTGTGAAACGAGGAGTCGGTCACCCCCGTTCCGCCGGCTCCGCGCGGCCGGGGCCCTGCCGCAAGGGGACGGGGACGGGTTCGTGCCTGCTGCTGCTATGGGGTCCCGGGGTGGGGGTGTGTGCCCCGGCGGGGGGGGGCTGCCCGTGGTCCATGGTGGGATGCCCCAGGAGGAGCCGGCAGCCGCGCTTGCACTCCCGCTCCCCGGCACCGCAGGATTTATCACGCGGCTCGACTCCAGCTCTGGCGCCGGGCCAGGAATTTTTCTGGCACCGGCTAAATAACGGAGACGCCTCCATCCCCGCGCACCTCGCCGGGGAAGGGAGCGGTGTGCGTGAATAATGCATCGTCCTGCGGCGCAGCCGGGGCCGGCAGCGGTGCCGGCGTTTCCTATGGCAGCAACACGGCTCCCCGAGCCCCCGTGCTGGGGCTTCCCCAGGGCCACCCCCCGGCTGCCCAGTCCCCATGCTCTCTGCCGCGGCTTTATTTTATATGGGGCGAGGAGAAAGCTCCGCTCCCTGCCGGAACAGCCAGCTTCGGGGCCGGCTTGCTGGCACCGTGTCCCATCCTGCCCACCCCAGCTCCATGCCAGCCCCATCAAACCCATCTCGTTGGGTGCCAGGAGGCTTTTCTGTGCCACGGGGGCTATCAGGCTGATCTCTGGCGAGCATAAAAGCTCTTTTCCAGAAGGAATCCCGCCTCTGCAGATCCCGTGCAGCTGGGGACGTGCCCTCACCCTGCCTGCAGAGGGGTTTTCAGCCGCCGCAGGGAGCGGGCAACTCCTCCCGGGGACAGTTTTGGCGCTGGGTGCAGCACCGGGTGGGGACACCCTTGCCGGATCCGGCCCCTTCCCATCGCCGGCGCTGGCAGGGGCTGCGGCGCTGGGCGAGCGGCGGAGCGGGTGGAGGAGGGAACGGGTCCAAGGATCAGCCTGGGAACGGCGTTGAGGACATAATAAACTCTCTCAAAGCCTCATTCATTACGGAAGAACGCGGAGCGCGCGGCTTTGTCCGCCCACTCCCTCTCCCATCTGATTCCTCTCCTTCATTTCCTGCTGCTTTCACCTTATCTCCCTCTTTTCAGTGGATTCCTCCCTGGCGCGG
The DNA here is from genome assembly GCA_034008185.1 of Gorsachius magnificus. Lineage (NCBI taxonomy): Eukaryota > Metazoa > Chordata > Aves > Pelecaniformes > Ardeidae > Gorsachius > Gorsachius magnificus. The sequence goes on from CM067081.1 coordinate 218,417,381, forward strand.
CGGGGGGCCGATCCCCCACAGCACCATGCTGGCGAGCAGAGCCATGTGCCAAGGGCCGTCCTCCACCGGCGCGGGCTGGGGAGCCCCCGGGTTGGGTTGGGTTGGGTTGGGTTGGGTTGCGTTGCATTGCGTTGCGTTGGGTTGCGTTGGGTTGCGTTGCGCTGGGTTCTCCTCCCTCCTTCCTCCCCTCGCGTGCTGGCAGGGCCCGAAGGTTCCGTAACCGTACCGGTGCCGGTGCCGCCAACCGCAAAGCATGTCCCAAGTCCAGCAGGGTGCCAGCGAGGGTGCAGGCTCTGCTGGGGAAAGCTGCGTCGCTCCCTCTGGGGGTGGTGCTGAGCCCCTTGGCGTCGCTTTCCAGGCCAGGGTCACGGCACCGCGTGCGCGCCCAGGGTGGTGGCGCACGGTGGGGGGGGGGGGCGAGCCCCCTTGGGGTTGGTGGCTCTGAAGATGCCATCTCTGGCTCGGGGATCTCCCCAAAGCCTCGTCGCAGGGAGGGCGGCCCAGGGACGCTGCTGCGCACCCGCCCCGTGCTTGGCATCTGCTTCGGCCGCTCTCAGGGATGGGGACCGGGTAGGAGGGATCCCCTGGGACAATGCCAGGGGTTGGGGACGCTGTCCCTGCCACTGGCACTCCGGTGGGGGGGTGGGGGGGGGATTGCCAGCCTTGGTGGCAGCTCGATCCCACCCCGGCTCTCTTCTGGCTGGGATGTGAGCCCCTGCGGGTGCAGCCGTGCCGTGCCGTACCGTGCCGCTCGAGCCCTTCCCCGGCACTGGGTCATTCCCAAATCCCTGCCACTGCTTCTGCTGGAAACCTCCCCTTTTTGCTCAGCCTCTGAAGGGATTTTATCAGCCCAAGAGACCCCGAGCGGCTGATGGGCAGTGGGCGGCCGGATGCCCTCTGGTTGCCTTTCCTGGGCATCTCATCCCGCAAGTGCTGTTAATCACTGGCTGGTAACGAGCTGGCCTAACGAGCAACTCCGGTGCAGGCGCTGGGGTGAGCAGGGGCCACGCTCCTGGCTTGCACCGCTCGCTTAATTACAGAGCTCTCCGGGCTTCATCTTCCCCTCCCAGCAGGGCAGGCGGTGGGGACGGGGACGGGGTCAGGGATGGGGTCGGGGTCGGGGTCGGGGTCGGGGTCGGGGTCAGGGTCAGGGTCAGGGTCAGGGTCAGGGATGGGGTCAGGGTGCTCCGTGTGGCGTTTTGGGCACCTTTGGTGCTTCCCTCTGCGAGCGGAGATCCCTGGGCAGCACTGACCACGGGGTGAGCGGGACCGGGGTGCTCAGTGGGGGTGGTTGGCTGGTTGAGGGGACCCTGGCCATCTTTCCCCCACCCCCCCCAAATTCCCCTCCATCCCTTCCCCTTGTAGAGCTGCCGCTTAAACCGGGAGGAGATGCTCGCCCTGGCACTGCGAGGTGACTGCTGGCCCATTCCGGTGGCGAGGGCTCCCCTCGGGGTTTCGGCAGAGCCGGGGCTGCGGTGACACTCAAGGAGCCCACCCTGGGAGCGGGCGGGGGGTGCGGGGTTTGCCAGCTTTGGGGTGCCGGCTCTGGAGCGGGCTGTGCCTCCCCACAGGGGTGCTGATCGCAGGGTGGTTTTGGGGGTTCCCCTGACCCGTGCCCCTCTCTGCCCCCGCTGCAGGACAAGAACAGGAAGCTGAGGCCCCTCTACGACATTCCCTACATGTTCGAGGCCCGGGAGTTCCTGCGCAAGAAGCTCATCGGGAAGAAGGTACGGAGGGGATGTGGCCGGGGGGCGAGGTCCCCACGCGTCCCCGGCTGCGGGCGGGCACTCACGAGGGGGGGTGACCCGGGGGGCTCTTGGTGGGGAATCAGTGCCCCCAAAACTGGGGGCACCCTTCGTGCTGGCCCCGCTTGCGGTCTCCCCCGTTTCCCGGGAATGCTTTACGTCGCCCTTTGTTTCTCCGGCGTATTTTTCGAGGCTGGTTTAGGGCAATTCCGGGGAACGAAGGCTACGATGCCCGCGTTAACTGCCGAGGCACACACTCAGGATGTGATTTTCAAATGCTCATAAAAACGGTCGAATAAAATCAATTCCCTCCGTCGCGAGGCTGCTGGCTGCCGCTCGTTGAGGACCATTTCCATGCCCAATTGCATCCTTCCATCTCACAGCCCTGCTTATATATTTAAAAAAAAAAAGGAAAAGGAAAAAGCCAGCAGCTTGTGAGACTTTTTAAGGGCAAGCCCGTGGCTTGTGGGGGTCACCAGTGGCTGCCGGGATCTTGCTGGGGGTTGTGAAGGCAGCGCCGGTCTCCGGAATGGAAACCCCCGTTGTTTTTGGGAGGGTGCTGGCCCCATGCCGGGCTGCACCGCGGTGGGGTCGCGATCTGTGCGCTGCCGGCCGCCCCGGGTGTCACCGGGTCTCCTCCAGCCGCCATTGCCCTGCGGCACAGCCGGGGGGGGGGGGGGGGTTTGCTCTCTCCCACCCTGCCACGCTTGGCTGTTGCTCACAACCACGCTTTTTCTCCCCAAACCTGCCTGTGTTCCCCCTCGCACGCCTGCAGGCGGGAGCTGAGGCGCGCCTGGGCAAGGCTGCAGCCACCGGGTCCCCACCGCGGCTGGGGATGGGGCTGGCCCTGCCGGAGCCCCCGGGGCTCGTGGTGCCGCCTGTGCCCGTCCCAGAGTCCCCGGGGCTCGCGGTGCTGCCTGTGCCTGTCCCGGAGCCCCGGGCTCGCGGTGCTGCCTGTGCCCGTCCCGGAGCCCCCGGGGCTTGTGGTGCTGCCTGTGCCCGTTCTGGAGCCCCTGGGGCTCCCGCCTGTGCCTGTCCCGGAGCCCCCGGGGCTCGCGGTGCTGCCTGGCCTTCCCGGAGCCCCCGGGGCAGCCCCGGTCCCCAGCCACCCCCGAGGCTGGCGGCTGCTTTCCCCGTCCCCCGTGTCGCCACGACCGTGGCCGGGTGGCGCAAGCTGCCATGCCGGGGAGGAAGGATGAAGGTCCTGCCTTCCTCCCGGGCACCCAGCGTGAGGCACGGTGCTCGATGCAGCCGGAGGGAGGGGGGGCGAGGGTAGCGGCGTGCCTTCGCTGCTCCGCGGGTCCCGCCGGTGGCGGCAGGAGGGGGCCCTGCCGGGGGGGCGCTTGAGGCGTGGGGCCGCTGGGAGCGGGATGGCAGCCGGCTGCCACCCTGCCCGGAGCGGCCGCTCCAGAGCCAGGGACCCCCCAGAAACAGAAGGGAAAAGCCCTTGGGCTGCCAGCGCCGCCGGCCGCCGCGGTTAAAGCTCCCCGTAACCTTGCAGCAGCGCGGCACGGGCCAGGCTCCCGCCGTCGCCGTTCCGGTAACCTTGGGAGCCGGGCGCCCGCCCACCTTTGATGTTGCCTCGTTCGCTTTCTAAATATTTCCTTTGTCAGCTCCACGTTTTTCACTTCAGATTAATTTGATTGAGGAAAGCGATGAAAAAAAAAAACCCCTTTCCGTTAATGATCAAAGCCGTCCCTCGAGGTTGGCGGCGCATTCTGATCTGGAGCGACAGCCTCGCGCGGGGTGGCTCGCCCTTGCCTCCTCGCGGCTCGCTGTCAGCATCAATCTTTGCCGCAAAAATCCCTCTTTTTTCCCGCTCCCCTTTTTGGTTTTTAATAGATCCTTTTAGAACCCACCCCGGCGGGGAGCGGGTGACTTCGGAGAGCTGGCGGGGGGATCGGACGAGGCCAGGCTGGCACCCATGCGTGGCGCTGCCGGCGCGGCTCCAGCTCCCGGCGCGTTTGCAGGGGCGCCCTGGGGGGAGCCCTCCCGCCCCCCGTAGAGCCCTGGGGTCGCCTGATCCCCTGGATCCTCCGGAGATCTGGATCTCCTGGATCCTCGGACAGCTCCGGCGGTCAGACCGGTGCCGCCTGCTCCAGCTTCGCTCCCAGCATCCCCGGCTGCAAGTCCCCGTGGGCTGCGGTGGCCCCCGGCGCTGCTGCCCCACCGCTGAGCACCTTCTGCCCCCCATCTCCCCATCGCCCTGGTGGGTGGTGGGTGCCAGAGTGGCTGCGGCCGCGCTGGCGTCTCCCCGAGGAGCAGTGGGTGGATATGGGGACACCCCCCATCGCAGGGGACCTGAGCTTTGGGCTCTGCCCCGCGCACCCCCAGCCCATCTCCAGGGCTCCCCTGTCCGGCTCGGGGCGTCCTCCTGCCTTCCCGCTGCCCCCCCTTAGGAAGAGCTGGCCCGGCTCGGCGGCGTGACGAGCCCCGGGAGGGATCGCCCCTGGCAGCCGCTCTGGCAGAGCGCGAGCGTCCCCCGCAAGATTGATGAGCTGAATATTAGGGATAATTAGGGCAGGATGAGGTTTTGGTCTTGCTGCTGGCGCTTCATCGGCCGCCGCCTCGGCCACAAGCACCGGGTGTCCCCAGGGACTTGGCCGTGCCGTGCCCGCTGCCGGCACCCGGGGCTGCCGGCCGGGAAGTGGCTGAGGGCTTGTCTCGTGGGGGCTGTCCCTGCGCCCCGGGGACCCTCCTGGGTGCTGTCCCTGTGACGTGGGGACTGGTGACCTTGCCTTATGGGTGCTGTCCTTGCCCAGTGGTGACCTTGCCTGGTGGGTGCTGTCTCTGCCACCCCAGGGACCCTCCTGGTGGGTGCTGTCCCTGCACCCCATGGACCCTCCTCGTGGGTGTTGTCCCCCCGCGGACCCTCCTGGTGGGTGCTGTCCCTGTGCCGTGGGGACTGGTGACCTTGCCTTATGGGTGCTGTCCCTGCATCCCAGGGACCATCCTTGTGGGTGCTGTCCCGCCACTCCAGGGACCCTCCTTGGGGTGCTGTCCCTGCACCCCGGGGACCCTCCTGGTGGGTGCTGTCCCTGTGCCATGGGGACCAGTGACCTTGCCTTATGGGTGCTGCCCTTGCCCGTGGTGACCTTGCCTGGTGGGTGCACGGTGGCAGCTCTGTGGGGCCACTGTGACACTAGAGGGAGCTGCGCTTTGGAATTGTGGAGCTGGTGTGCCCCCCCCCCCCCATCCCACCCCCCATCCCACCCCATCCCAAGGGAAGCAGCACCCACTCCGGGGAGCGGGACCCTCTCCCAGCAGCCTGGTCACTCCCCGCCAGGGTGACCGCTCACCCCCCCCATAGCTGTGCCCTGTCCCCCGCCGGGCAGCGCCGTCCCTTTGCCGCCCCGGCGCAGTTTGCCTTGATCGGTGGAGACGGAGCGGGGTGGGAACGAGCCCAGGACCTGCCGGGATGGGAGCTGGGAGCCACCGGTGCACGGGCTCCCGAGGGATCGGCAACCCCGACTCCCCTGGGTGCCTGCCTGTGCCCCCCGGCGGGGGGGGGGGGGGGGCCACGTTTTGCCAGCAAGGACAAAAGTGCTCCGGGTGCCGCAAGCCGTCTGTCCTCAGCCGCCCTTCTGCCCTCGCCCTGGCGCCGGCCGGTGCGTGTGCTCCGGCTGTGCCGCGGGCAGCGTGCCCTCCGGTGCGGGCAGGAGCGCTGCCAAGGCAGCGGGGGCCGTGGCTGGGGTCAGATGCCTGGAAAGCACCGTCCGGGCAGGATGGGATCCCATGAGACGCCGGGATCCGCTCTCCTCTCCGCTTTGGGGGTCGTCACCCCCCCTCCCCGCCAGCTCCAGGGAGATTAAATTAATGGGAGATTTATAAATCTTGCTGCTGGGTGCTGCTCCTCCAGTTTATCACGCTCCGGGCTGTCCGGCCGCCGTCTCATTACCGGGCCCGGCGTGGAAGCCCTCGCCGGTGCGTGGTACCGTGCCCGGCCCCGGCTCCGGGTGAGCAGCGGGGTGGGCTTTGCCACGGCTGCTTTGGGGGGGGGGGCGGGGAACCGGCGGGGTTGGCGGGGGGGGCGGCTGCGGGGGGCCCGTGCGTGCCGGCCCCGGGTGGCAGCCCTGAGGGACGTGGGTTTGCTGGGGTGGGTGAGCAGCCCTGCTGCCTGTCCCACTGCCCGTCCGTCTGTCCTGCCGTCCCGAAGCCGTTTCTGTCTGCTTCCAGCATGAGCCCCCAGTTCGTGGCCGGGAGAGCCTGAAACCCAGCCCGGGATGCCGGGTGCTGCCAGCCCGGTGCGGCGGGCAGAGCTTCCCCCGGGCCGCTGCCGTGGCACAGCCGGCCGGCCTGCAAGGGAGCTGCGCCCTCCCAGCGGCCGCGGGACCGACCCGGCGCGGTGGAATTTGCCCGGTGGCACGGGATCCGGCTTGCCGTACCCCCAGCCCTGCCGCAGCACCCGCCGGCGTTGGGCTGCCGTGCCCCGCTATGGATTTGTCCCCCGTGCTCCCCCCCCCCCGCCCCGATGCTGCCCATCGATTTCAGCACCGCCGTTGAGCAGCTTTTTTTAATTACGCCGTCGCGCAGGCAATTGAATTGAGTCTAAATGGGTGCTCTTGGCCCTCTCCGCAATTAGCTGGGGGGGGGATTAATCATTCGGATGGCACGAGATAATGCAGGGAAAAATATCCCCTGTGCACGGAAGCGGTTCCATCCCTCTGCAGCTCTGCAGCCGGCGGGGGGGCGGCTCTGCCCGGGGTGCCCGAGCACCCATGGGTGCCCACAGGGCTGCAGCCGCCCCCATCCCCTCCACAGGGTGCCAGCGTTGGGCGCCTTGGTGCCGGGGGCTGTGGGTTTGGTGGGGACCCAGTGAGGTCTCTGGGGACACCGAGAGGTGGCGACGCTGGGGCGAGCCCCGTTTCTCACCCCCCCCCCCCCCGCACCCCATCAACGCGCCAGGGCGACCCCCCAAAGCCACGCCGTGCTCCTGGCGCTTTCTTTAATGCCTCTGGCCCCGGGAATCATCTCACCAGTTCAACCAGTCCCGGTGGGACATGCGTACCCAGCGGCGCCGCCCGATCCCCCTGCCCCAACCCCAAAGACGGCACCGCAGGTGCGAGCGTCCGGCTCCTGCCGCGACAAATGGGCTTTGGCACGGGGGGGCCCTGGCGTTCCCGTGGTGTGCGGCTTCACCAGTGCGTGGCTTCACTGGTGCGTGGCTTCACCAGTCCACGGCTTCACCGGTGCACGGCTTCACCGGTCCACAGCTTCACCGGTGCACGGCTTCACCGGTGCGGCTTCACCGGTCACAGGCTTCACCGGTGCATGGCTTCACCGGTCCATGGCTTCACGTGGTGTGCGGCTTCACCGGTGCGTGGCTTCACCGGTGCATGGCTTCACCGGTGCGTGGCTTCACCGGTCCACGGCTTCACCGGTGCGTGGCTTCACCGGTCCACGGCTTCACCGGTGCGTGGCTTCACCGGTCCACGGCTTCACCGGTGCATGGCTTCACCGGTCCACGGCTTCACCGGTCCATGGCTTCACGCCGGCTTCACGGCTTCACCGGTCCACGGCTTCACCGGTGCTGCTTCACCGGCGTGCTTCACGGTCCACGGCTTCACCGGTCCATGGCTTCACCGGCACGCGGTCCACGGCTTCACCGGTCCACGGCTTCACCGGTGCGTGGCTTCACCGGTGCGTGGCTTCACCGGTGCGGCTTCACCGGTGCACGGCTTCATTGGTGCACGGCTTCACCGGTGCACGGCTTCATTGGTCCACGGCTTCACCGGTGCGCACCGTAGCCGGTCCCTGGCTTGGCGGGGGGTGCAGTGGTGTGGTGCGCCGTCATCCCCAGCTCGATGGGGCGCAGACGATATTTGGGAGCCCAGCAGGCTGCGCGCGGCTGATGCCAGGGGACGGGAGCGGGAGGAACGGGTCCGAACCGCGGCCGTGCCTCCCATTCCCCCGCGGCGGGCAGAGGGGTGCACGGGCGGCCTGCCCTCGCCCCCCCCCATCCCAATGCCTGCACCCCTTCATCTGCAAAGCCTCAGCCAGCTGGAGCTCTAGCACCTGCAGATTCATTAGCGCTGCAGTCTGGGGGGGCCGGAGGTTTGGGGGGGCTGCTACACCCCCCTGCCCACGCAAGCCAGTGCCTGAGCCCCCAGTGACCGGGAAGCAGCAGCTGGGGGGTTCCCTGCGGTTTTTGGGTGCATCCGCTGGTGCCTGCTCAGGGCAGCGTTCCCAGCACCAGCACCGCCGGCAGACCTGGGAAAAACAGGGGATGGGGGGTGAGTGGGGAAAACGTTTCCCCCCCAGAAAGTCATCCCCCCTCTCCGGGGCGGGGGGGAAAGCTTTTGCAGATTTGTGCAGGCTTTTTTGCAGATTTTTGTGGGCTTTGCAGATTTGTGCAGGCTTTTTTGCAGATTTGTGCAGGCTTTTTTTCAGATTTTTGCAGGCTTTTTTGCAGATTTTTGCGGGCTTTTGCAGATTTTGTGCAGGCTTTTTTGCAGTTTTTTGCAGGCTTTGTAGATTTTTGGAGGCTTTTTTGCAGATTTTTGCAGGCTTTTTTGCAGATTTTTGTAGATTTTTGCGGGCTTTTTTGCAGATTTGTGCAGATTTCTGTGCTGACGGGTGATTTTTGCTGCATGTTACCAGCAACCTTAAGACTTGGGGAGAGCTGGCGGTGCGGCGTGGCAGCAGCTGCCTAACACGGCACCGGTTGGGGCACGGGGAGCCGGTTTCGGAAGGTCCCACTTTCTGCAGGGTGGCGCGGCTGGGAGGGATGGGGACACTGCGTGGCCGCTGGTGGCCCTGGGGAAGCTGCAGCCCGGTCATGGTGGCCCAGTGCCCGAGCCAGGATCCTGTGCCGAGGAGCAACGCCGGTGCCGGCGAGGCTTTGCAAGGCGCCCGCTTCACCGGGGCGCGCTGCGTCATGGCCGCTGCTTTCCGGCGTGCGAAGCTGGGGAGGATTTTGCTGTTCAAAGCCTTCTGGAGAGCGGCTGCCCCCAGCACTCCCGAACTTGGGGGGATCTCCTCCCGCCTGCGTTCTGCTTGGAATAAACAGCGCATGCAGATGCGGATGAGCCGGGGGGGGGTGGAATTCTGCCGGCACGCTCGGCTCCGGGCGCTGCGGCGGCCCGAAATGGCTCCCTGATGGCAGGGGAGGGTGAAGTGAGCAAATGTCGTCGTTCCTGGCCTAATGACCAGAAATTCAGGGCCGTTTCCTCTCCCTGCCTCTATTTTCCACCTTCCGATGCTCCCTGGAGCAGCTCTGCCGGGCGTTTTGGTGGCCAGGCTGTGATGAGTTATCGGTGGCTCCGGCAGAGCCTTGCCCCAGCAAGGTCGGTCCTACCCCGGGGCGGCTCCTTCGGCTTGGCTGGGCTCAGCTTGGCTGGGCTCAGCTTGGCTGGGCTCAGCTCGGCTGGGCTCATTTTGGCTGGGCTGGGCTTGGCCGCCGCGAGGCTGCAACCCAGGGGGGCTCGGTAGCCCCGCTGCTGCCAGAGCCGGTGGGGAGGAGGGAACGCAGAGCCCCGCCGCCGCTGCAAGGCTCCACTTTCGGCAACGGTCAAGGCGCCGCAGGCTCCGCCGGGGCCGCTTTGCAGCGGGGGTGGCGTGGAGCATCCCCCATTCCACATCCCAGGCTCTACGTGCCCTCCGAGGAGGGGCGATGATGGGGGGATCCGGTGAGGAAGGGCGTTAGCACAGAGCTCGGCGAAGCCGAAGGCAACCGAGCCGGCTCCAGCGTGCCAAAGCACCCTTCCTGCGGCCGAATGGGTGGTGAGGCTGGGCTGCGCCGGTACCCACGGCCCCCCGGGAAGGGAACTGCCCATCCGGAGGGCAAACGTGCTGCTGGAGCTTTTCCCCGGGGGTCCTGCTGCCCCCTCCTGCTCCCCTCGCCCCGCCGGGGATTCCCAGCTCCTCCGGGCACGGCCGCAGCTCTCCCGGTGGAGGCCACGACGCGGCGTCGCTTTGGTGTCCAGCCAAGCCCCGGAGGACGCCTTGGTCCCGCTGGGCTCTGCGAGGGCTGGGGCGAGCCCGGGGGGGGGGGCAGCTTGCAGCCGGCTGCTCCGGCGTCCTTCGGGACCCACTGAGCGGTGTCGGCCCGGGAGGGAGATCCCCCGGCCCGGGGGTGGGGGAGGGAGGAGGTGGGGGGGGGCCCCCAGGCCCCTCCCATGGGAGGGGGTTTCCCGCCGGGCCCCGGGTCAGCGCCGTTGGGCAGGGGAGGGGAGCGGCCGGATCGGCACGGGGGGGGCGCTTTCCCACCCTGCAGCGGGGCAAGCAGCCGGCTCGGGGCTGCCTGGGTGCAAACGGAGCACGTGGGTGGCATCAGCCACGTCCCCACCACCCCCGGTTTTGTCCCCCCGGGGAGGGGAGAAATAAAATAGGCCAAAACGGGGGCTGTGGGACAGCCCAGTTTTGGTGCCGGCAGGTTGGAGGGGGGGGCAGGCGCCGTGCCGTGCCACTGCCGTCCCTCCCTACTCCCCTCACTCCAGCCTGGCCCCGGGGGGCTCGGAGGGGACCGTCCCCTGCGGCGGGGCCACGGGGCACAGCGGGGAGGAGGGGGCCGGGCGCGGGGCAGGTGCATATGGCAGGGGTGGGTGGCAGACCAGGCTGGCTCTGCTATAATTACCGAAACGCCTGCGGATCTCCCAGCCCTTCTTCGTCACAAACTCACAGGGACTATTTTTACCTCCCCGGCGAGCTCGTGCCGTGTGCCGGGGCTGGGAAGGGGAGCCAGCTGCCCCCCCCGCCCCCCGCCTCTGAGGCTGGGAGGGTGCTCCCAAAGATGTGGCCAGCAAGCCAGGGACCCCGTGCTGGGAACCCCATCGCTGAGATGATGGTGCTGGGGACCATGCAGCAGCGACCATGTGCTGGGGACCCCATCGTTGGGACCATGGTGCTGGGGACAGCGTGCCAGGGGCCAGATTCTGGGGACCACATCATTGAGACCATGGTGCTGGGGACAGCATGCTAGGGACCATGTGCTGGGGACCCCATCATTGGGACCGTGATGCTGGGGACCATGTGCCAGGGGCCATATACAGGGGACCACATCATTGAGACCGTGATGCTGGGGACCGTGGGATGTGCGGGGCCTGGGGGACGCGTGCCATGGACCGTGTGCTGGGGACCACGTAATGGGGACCGTGTGGCAGTGACCATGTGCTGGGGACCTCATTGTTGGGACCGTGACGGGGAATGTGCTAGGGGCCGGACGCGGCCAGGGGCGAGGCACCAGGGCCGGCCGGCCCCATGCTGGGGGCCGTGTACCAGCCCCCATGTGCACTGCTCCTCCTCCTCCTCCTCCTCTTCCTCCTCCTCCTTGTCCTCCTCCTCCTCCTCCTCCTCCTCCTCCTCCTCCTCCTCCTGCCGTGCACGTGGGTTTTTGGCACCGGTGGCCCCGTGTTTCCCAGGGGCCATGTCCGCCCTGCACACCCTGGCAGCATGCGCCGGTGGCGAGGCTTAGGGCCCGCGGGGACAGGGACGGGGCTCGCCAGCCCTGGCTCAGCCCCCCTCGGCCCGCGCTGGGGTGCCAGGTACCTCAGTGCTGGGCCAGTGCAGTGGGGGGACCGGCAGGTCCGGTGCAGCCCTGGCGGGGGACTGGGGGGGGTGACATTTGTGGCTGATACGCCGGGAGGCTGCGCTGCCATCCAGCGGGACCTGGCCAGGCTGGAGAGTTGGGCGCAGAGGAACCTGATGGAGTCCAACACGGGCAAGTGTGGGGTGCTGCCCCTGGGGAGGTGGAACCCCAGGCACCAGGACAGGCTGGGGGCTGACCTGCTGGGAAGCAGCTCTGCCCAGAGGGACCTGGGGGTCCTGGGGGACGACAAGGTGGCCATGAGCCAGCAGGGTGCCCTGGTGGCCAAGAAGGCCAAGGGCACCCTGGGGGGCATCAAGAGGAGCGTGGCCAGCAGGGCGAGGGAGGTTCTCCTCCCCCTCTGCTCTGCCCTGGGGAGACCCCACCTGGGGCACTGGGTCCAGTTCTGGGCTCCCCAGTTCAAGGAGGATGAGGAACTCCTGGAGAGAGTCCAGAGGAGGGCAACAAGGTGATGGGGGGACTGGAGCATCTCCCCTAGGAGGAAAGGCTGAGGGAGCTGGGCTTGTTAGCCTGGAGAAGAGAAGGTACAAAATCTCCAGGGTGGGGGTCAGGAGGACGGAGCCAGACTCTTCCCAGTGGTGCCCAGCGCCAGGCCAAGGGGCCATGGGCACAACCTGAAGCAGAAGAGGTTCCAGTGAACGGGAGGAAGAACTTGTTGCCTGTGAGGGTGATGGAGCCCTGGCCCAGGCTGCCCGGGGGGCTGTGGAGTCTCCTTCTCTGGAGATCTTCAACCCCCGCCTGGCCGCTGTCCTGTGCCCCCTGCTCTGGGGGAGCCTGCTTGGGCAGGGGGGTGGCACTGGGGGAGCTCCCGAGGGCCCTGCCAGCCCTTGCCCTTCTGGGGTTCTGTGAACGCGTTGGCTGCGCAAAGGCGCGTGAAGCTCTGTGGTGCCGCTCTCCCCGGGGCTGGATCTCCTCCAGGGAGCAGAGCCAGCGGAGTGATTTAATTCACCCTGACTGCAGCTGACCTTGGAAGCCCGCCGACGGGCAGCCGCCATCGGCGCTGGCTGCCGTTCGGGGCGGGGGGGGGGTGGGGATGGGAGCGAGAGCCCGGTGGGGGTCCCATGGGTGCAGGAGGGACGGGGGGAGCCAGGCACGGGTCCCTGCACGATCGGCCGGGCACCCCACATCCCACCCCGCTGCCGGCCACCCCGCGGGAGCTCTGCACCTCGCCCTGGACGTGCTTTGCTTTTTGCACCCCTGCGGGATATTGGCTGAGCCGCGGGCCCGTGGGGTGGCGGCGACGGCCACGGGGGTGCGTGCCCGGCATGGGACGGAGCCAGCTCCCACCTGGGATGGCGGTGGCTCTGCCGTGGGGTGCCCCGGGGGCGCTTTCCCTCCAGCTGCAGGTCCCTGCGGGTGGCAGATGGGTGAAGCCGGGCTCAGCGCCGGCACGGCACGGCTCTGCAGGGCGGCTGCAGGGGCCCGGAGCAGAGCCCAGGGCTGGGTGCTGCTGCCGGCAGGGTCCCCTGGTGCTCCGGGGCCGGGGGCCTGGGGTCAGCACAGCTAAAGGTGTGCAGGAGGTGCCCAGGGTGGGGCTGGGGGTGCAGGAGCGCAGGAGGTGCCCGAGCTGGGACTGGGGGTGGAGGAGGTGCCCTGGAGGGGGCTGGGGGTGCACGAGGTGCCCGAGCTGGGACATGGGGGTGGGGGAGGTGCCCAGGACGGGTTGGGGGTGCAAGACGTGCCCAGGACAGGGTTGGGGGTGCAGGAGGTGCCCAGGGTGGGGCTGGGGGTGCAGGAGGTGCCCTGGAGGGGGCTGGGGGTGCAGGAGGCGCCTGAGCCGGGATGGGGGTGCAGGAGGTGCCTGAGCTGGGGTTGGGGGGCAGGAGGTGCCCAGGGTGGGCTGGGGTGCAGGAGGTGCCCAAGATGGTGCTGGGGGTGCAGGAGGTGCCCAGGGTGGGGCTGGGGGTGCAGGAGGCACCTGAGCCGGGATTGGGGGTGCAGGGGTGCCGGCGGGGGGGGGGGGGGGCGGAGGCCCAAGACGGCGCCTGGGGGGGTCAGGCCCATTAGGGGGGAGGGACCGAGGGGCCGGGGGGGGCGCCCCGTTAGGGGGAGAGGGACCGAGGTGCTGATTATGGGAAGGTTTCCATTCCCAGCTGATGTCGCGCTGCTGGCGGCAGCTCCCGGCGCCCGTTCGGGTCCTGCGGTACCCGGGGGCTCGGTCACAGTTTGCCAGGGGTGCTTGCACCGCACCTTTCATCTCGGGAGCACCCTGGGAGGTGGGAAAATGCTGCAGCCAGAGCTCCGCGCCCCGCGGGGACGGACGGGGGCATCAGGGTCTGGGCACGACGCCGTGCCCGGGTCTCCACCGGTGGGCCCTCGGCGCTGCCAACGTTGAGGTGCCAGCTCGGCGAGAGCCTGCTGTGCCCTGCAGAACCCTGAGCACCGGGGCGTGTTGGGTGGCTGTTGCCCTGTGGGCACCAGCCCGGGGCAGGGGGGGACCTGGTGTTTGCTGTCACTGCTGGGGCTGAGCCGCTGGGGAAGGTGGGGACGGGGCTGTCGCGTCCCGGCGGCGGGGATGCGGTGGTGGCAGCGGGGACACGGCAGTTGTGTGTGCTTTAACCCCCCGGGGGGCGGGGGGCTTGGTGTGCCCGGGGGGCAGGAATCCATGGGATGCTCCCCATGCGCTCGCTCCTGCCCCGGGGGAGGGAGGTTTGCTTTTGTCAGATGCAGCAGAGCTGGCGTCGCATAGGGGGGGCCGTGCCAGCGCTGTCACTGCAGCGAGCCTCAGCTGCCTCTGCCCAAGGGCCACGGTGTTTTGCAACGCAACGCTGTGCGCTGCACCATAATGCGATGCAATGCACCGCGACGCGATGCAATGCAAGATGCAACACGATGCATGCAAAGCAGTGCAACACGATGCAATGTGATGCAACACGATGCAATGTGATGCAACACGATGTGGTGCAATGCCACACGATGCGATGCGATGCAAGACAATGTGATGCGGTGCAATGCAATGCAATGCAGCACTTTGCAGTGGAACGCAGCGCAATGCAGCACTTTGCAGTGCAACATAATGCGATGCAATGCAACGCGATGCAATGCAATGCAGCACTTTGCAGTGGAACGCAGTGCAATGCAGCACTTTGCAGTGCAACATAATGCGATGCAATGCAACGCGATGCAATGCAATGCAGCACTTTGCAGTGGAACGCAGCGCAATGCAGCACTTTGCAGTGCAGTGCAGCACAAAGCAACACTTTGCAGTGCAACATAATGCGATGCAACGCGATGCAACAATGCAATGCAATGCAATGCAACACTTTGCAGTGCAATGCAGCGCAACACTTTGCAGTGCAATACAGTGCAATGCAGTGCAACACTTTGTAGTGCAATGGAGGGTTTGGAGTGCAGCACAAAGCAACACAGTGCAATGCAATGCAATGCAATACAATGCAACGCAACGCAACACAATGCACAGCTTCCCCGCCGCGCGCTTCCCCTGCCCGTGATGGTGCAGGATCTGAGCTGGTGCTGTGGGCTTCCGCGTGCCCCTGGCCTCCCACCGGCCTTTTGCCAGCCGCTTTCCCAAATTCCAAGCCGGGTGCTTCCCAAACGGAGCGGTGCCTCGCTGCTGAGCCAGTTCGAAAAGCCCCGTAGCAGCCTGAATTTCCTAACCTGCCTCTCGGAGTAATCGTTGCCTTTTTTCCCCCTGCAGTTGTTCTGACAATAGTTTTGCTGGGAGGAATTGCTTTAACCGCTCCCCTTAATTGGCTGTTCCCTGCCAGGGCCCCCCCTTCCGCCGCCACAAACCTTGATTAGCTCGGCTGCGCCGGGGCGCGCGCGGGCTGCGGGGGTTCGTCGGGCAGTCGTACCCTTTCTGCATTTTTATGCTCATTTAGAAAGCGAGGTTTGGGAAGAGCCGGCAATTTGGAAGGCTTTACGGATGCCTTATGGAAGCCGGTCCCCTCTACCGTCGACTCGCTGCCGGGAGCCGGTGGTGTGGGGCGGGCATGGTGCTGGGCGGTGGAACACCTGGAAAAAGTCTGTAGTGCCTAAATATGGCCCCACGGCTGGGCTGGGGCAGCGGGAGGCAGCAGCAGGGCCCCCCCGTGGCTCCCCCCTCTCCCCCCCGTGTCCCCCCATGTCCCCCAGCCCAGTGCAGCCTGGGCTTCCCACAGCCCAAGTACTGGTAAAACCGTGAAGAAGGTGTTGTGCAGGCGAGTGGGCTGGGGGGGTGATGGCCAAGAGCTGTTGGGGAGTGATGGCCAAGAACTGGGAGGGGGTGATGGCCAAGAGCTGTGGGGGGTGATGGCCAAGAGCTGTTGGGGACGTGATGGCCAAGAACTGGGAGGGGGTAATGGTCAAGAGCTGCTGGGGGGGGTGATGGCCAAGAGCTGCTGAGGGGGTGATGGCCAAGAGCTGCTGAGGGGTGATGGCCAAGAGCTGTTGGGGCGTGATGGCCAAGAGCTGTTGGGGGCGTGATGGCCAAGAGCTGCTGGGGGGGGGTGAAGGCCATGAGCTTGTCCCCAGCCCTGGTGCAGTGGGAGTTGTGGTGACCTAGCAGAAGTCGCCCCCCCAAGCTGGACCCCCACTAGCCGACGTGCATGAATGCCGCGGCTCCCCGCCGCTGGGGACGGGGCCATGGCGGCACTTGTCCCCGGCATGGCCGAGTGCCAGCTGGGGGCTGCGGGGCGGGCGGTGGCATGGGGACAGCTCACCCGGGGGGGGGGGGGGGGGGGGGGGCTGAGCGGGGAAGTGGTTTAATGCCCCCCGGGGTTGCTTGGGGTGCGGGCGGGGGTGTGTGGGGACCCCCCCGGGCTGGACTGACCCCCTGCCCGTCTGTCTTGCCCCCAGGTGAACGTGACAGTGGACTACATCCGACCGGCCAGCAGCGCCACCGAGACCGTGCCCGCCTTCTCCGAGCGCACGTGTGCCACCGTCTCCATCGGAGGGATGTAAGTGCGGCCCGGGGGGGGGCGGGGGGGCCCGGCCTGGGGGCTTCGCGGGGCTCTGCCGTGCACCGGGGACGGGCACCGGGGACGGAGGGTGGCTCGTCCCCACCGGGGGGGGGGGGCGCGGGGTGGGGTGGCAGGAGCCCGCTGTCCCGCTCTGCTGGAGCGCCGCAGATTTCCCCCCCCCCCCCCCGCCACGCTCGCTGCCCCCAGCTCTGGCAGTTTGGGGGTGCTGGGCTGCAGGACCCCCCCCAGCACCACGCGCTGGTCGCCTCGGGGGGAGCAGCGTGGCCGGCGGGTTGCGCGGGAGGAACCATCCCTGCTGGATGTCCCCAGGATGTCTGTCCTTCCCCAAGGGACATCGCCCTCCCTGCTGGGGGCCGGTGGCCCCCCCCCCCGCCATTTTCCATGCCCTGGGGGGGGGGGGGGGGGGCTCAAGGCTGTGCCGGAGCGCTCCCCCCCCCCCCCCTCCCCGCCCTGTAGCAGCTATTTTGGAAGGCGACCAAAGTGCTGCAGCGCTGCGCTTTTCTTCCCCTTAATCCAAGGGCTGGGAACGCCGCGGAGCGTCGGCGCTGCCTGGGGAGACGCGGTGCCGTTCTATCCGGGAAGCCGGAAAGCTCCCCGGCACCCCTGCTCCGGTTTAATTAAGGCCCGCACGGAGCGACCGTCGGCGACGCTTATCCCACGAGCGGGGTTTAATTAATTAAGGAGATCCAGCCCTGCCCGTGCCGGGGCTGGGGCTGCTCCGCGCTTGCAGCCGGGCCGCGCCGGGCGCTGCTCCCGGGATGAAGCCGCGGCGGCGGTGGCGGTGCGACCCTAAAGGGCTTTTCCCAGACGGCGATGCCGGTGGAGCCCAGCGGAGCAGCCCTGCTCTCCGGCACCGCTCGCGCCACCTTGGAGCCCACCCGGTGCGGGTAGCGGGTCCCCGGGAGCTAACGCTCCAGCCGGGCGCGTCTCGCCGGCTTTTCGGGAGGGCCAGCCCGGCCGTTGGGGTTTTGGGGCTGGAAGATGAGGGTTTGGCTCATGGGCAGCGCGCAGGGAAGGTGCAGATCCCACCGGCCTCTCCCCGTGCCCGCCGGCTGCGGTGCTGCCGGCCCCGGGGGGCTCCCGGCAGCGCCCGTGCCGTGCCCGGCGCAGCGGGAGGGCAGGATTTCCCCGTCTCAGGAGCATCTCGCCGAGCGCTGCCGCCCGCTTTTAGCATCTTCCAGCTGCAAATTGCTTTTAAAATAACTCCCGCGTCGCATCCCGGCGTCGGGAGGAAACCTGATGTGAATTTGTGGGGCCGCTGCCCGCCTTGACTTCATCGCCGTAATCAGGCAGCGGCGGAGCCCGGCGGAGCGTCTCGGCGTGGCGCAAGGCTCCGGGGCACGGCGTGGGGCAGCCCCCTCACCCCCGCGGCCCCTCCGTGGCGCTTTGCAGCTCGGTGCTGGGCATGGGGTCCTTCGGCTGCCGCGACCCCGGCGAAGGTCAGGGGGAACAGAGCAGGATCCGGCCCGTGCCACCACGGGGACGGAGCCAGGGAAGAAAGCTGGGGGTCCCAATCCCTCCGACGCCCTGGATGGGGCTTGCTCCGGGGGTCCCGATCCATCGGGGGTCCTGATCAGTCTGACGCCCTGGACGAGTCTTGTTCTGGGGGTCCCAATCCATCCAGGGCCCTGGACAGGTCTTGCTCCGGGGGTCCCGATCGGTCTGACGCCCCCAACGGCTCTTGCTCCGGGGGTCCCCGATCCACTGGGGGTCCCGATCCGACCATCGCCCCAGATGGGTCTTGCTCCAGGGGTCCCGATCGGTCCAACGCCCCGGACAGGTCTTGTTCCAGGGGTCCCAATCCGTTGGGGGTCCCGATCCCTCCGACACCCCAGACAGGTCTTGCTCCGGGGGTCCCGGTCCGACCGACCCCCCAGGTGGGTCTTGCTCCAGGGGTCCCAATCGTCCAACCCCCCAGACAGGTCTTGCTCTGGGGGTCCCGGGTCTTGCTCTGGGGTCCCCGTCCGTCCAAGGCCCTGGATGGGTCTTGCTCTGGGGTCCTGGGTCTTGCTCTGGTGGTCCCGATCCATCCAGGGCCCGGACGGGTCTTGCTCCGAGGGTCCCAATCCGTCTGACGCCCCAGACCCATCTTGCTCCAAGGGTCCCAATCCGTCCAAGGCCCTGGACGGGTCTTGTTCCAGGGGTCCAAATCCCTCCGACACCCGGATGGGTCTCGCTCCGGGTGTCCCAATCCATCCAATGCCCCGGACGGGTCTTGCTCCGGGGGTCCTGATCCGACCAACCCCCCAGATAGGTCTTGCTTCCGGGGGTCCCAATCCCTCTGCCGCCCC